>VKOC01000002.1:1596574-1607363 GCA_009364415.1 Spea multiplicata | reverse complement strand
AGACCATACTCTTTCTAGAAAACATGGCGATCCCTTCCCAAGGTAATAGCTGAGACTTGCATTTTTAGTATTTTTAAAGTAACATTTATTTATTTTATCAATAGGGAAACTTTTAGGAAAGAGATTTGATTTAGAATATCTAGATCGTGTCTGGCATGTCAGTGAACGGCTTTCTTAATCCGTCAGGATCTCTCGCAGTTCGTGGAAATTAAATTTGTAATTGAAATGAGTAGAAAATGGTCTTTCATTAAAGACCCTGCTTATACAGTAACCATGGATGGTGGTCTTTACAAAATGTGTATATTGTTCCTGATATATTTTCTTTTAGCCGTCAAAACTTACATTTTCTTGGTTACCAAATTTGTAAAAGAACAGGAAAAAGGCACGCATTTTATTGTAAATGAATGAAGAATTCATATTTATTTTCAGAAGACATAAACAGGTAAATCGTATAAACTTGTATTAAATACTTTTAAATGTTAGCCGTCAATGGAATGCTTTTAGAAGCCTGGAAACCTATGGTCTAGTGCAACCGAATACCTAAATAACATAACTGCGTGGCACTAAATATTGAGTATAAGTCTCTTATTGTTAAAATTTATATGAATTTCGAGGAAATGCTTTCTGGATCGTGCCATTCTACGAGCTCTTACACTATCGTATTGTTCGGTGGAACATAAAGCAACAATTGTTCCCATTCAACACCGAAGCGAAATAGGTACACTTAATTTGACTTGTACATGCGCCTCTGCCCCAAGGGCTGAATGCGTTATAAGTGGATATTTCATATCCAAAATAATCACGCCGGGTAAATTTCCATGCTGTCTGAATCTATCATTGAAAAGACCGCTAAGTTGAGTTTTGTTCCATTTTTAGAAAAAGAGGTGCAATGAAATTCTCGAGTTTCACAAGGGTTATTTGGCTTAAGCGAAACCACATGTGGCTGCTCCTTTTTAGAACAATAAACAAAATGTTACGTCTTACATCAAGGGCTAACCCGATTATAATTCTTCGTACGCCAAATACGTCCGTTTTTTTTTTTTGTTTTTTTTTATCGATGCCAACGTTGGGTCCGTGAAGAAGGCAGAAGAGGAAAACAAGTTCTAAAAATATTATTAAAAGGAGGTACGCTACAAAGTCATCCTGGTGACCGCGGCTTCGGAGAGAACCCGAGCCAAGCTATATTCTTGGTTCCAGTTGGCTAAGGCTAAAAAATATGCAAGTTCGCTTTCAAGCAAATGTGAAACCCATTAGCTGAGTGCCTAGCAATAAATAATATTATATGCAAAAAAAGGAAAAGCGTTAGATACAATAGTTTAGTGTTAAAATAGTGATCTGGTATTCACCATTTGTGGTATTTAATATATGTGATATTTAACAGCCGGGCCCTGCCTGATATCGAGGTGTAAGCTGCGTTATGACAATGACTAGGGGTATGTATATATATATATTATGCCTTTAACAATAATTAAATTCATTTATTAGAACTCAGGCGTAAGAAGCATCATTATTTTGGGGATAAGTAATGGACTTTTATCTAATAGAGGTGGAGATTGGTAGCAAAGGATGACATAGCAGGGATTTCTTATCTAGTTTCAGCTCATCCACCCTTAAAAAGGCTGAATGTTAACAATATAGGGGAGATATAACATAATGGGGAGAAATAATCATACAGATCATGCATTGGTTTCTTAACACCAACGAAATTAAAAAAGTAACTTGACTCTAGAAACATCTCAGGATAATGTATATTTTGATGTCGCTGTTTGTATTTATTACATCATACTTGGCTTCCGTTGGTTGTGTAATTATCTAAATCTTGCAAACAGGAATTGATCCAAAATGAGTTATAAACAAAGCTACTTCTTGGTCGGGGTATTTCACGAAAGGCCACCATAATAAACATGTTTAGAGGTTTTCTAGTTGGCGAATGGATGGGATGATAATTATTTGTAGTAAAAAAAAGAGAGGAAACAAAACAGGAAGGTGTCTTAGATTAAAGACACTCTACATTCTTAATGCAGACAGGATAAGCACTGGAAGAGATACACTTCCCAATGGAGTTTCGCAATATCCACTCGACTGAATAGCTACTCAGACTCATACGAGGAGGAAAAGTCTCTCTATGGTCTATCTACGAGCAAACCACTGCAAATTGTAAATGAAAGATTTAAAATATGTTCATTTATGGCTTTTCAACCAAATTCCTTGGAATCGATACCTAAGTTGACTTTGCTCTCTGATGGAGCTGTGATTGTAGATGGCATAAGAAGACATCATCAAGCTAGACCCGACTCTTAAGGATGTTTCAGCAGCGTATAGAAACCAAACTCGATGGTCCTCTATTGTTTGTTTGTACAAGGGAGAGTTTGTAGAATAAGCGACTCCACGTGGTCAAAAAAGATAATTATTACATTGGAGTCTTTATGAAAGAAGACAAGGAAAAGGATGAACATTTGGGATCTACTGTATTGGCAAAATGCAGAGAATGCACTTCATTAGAACTTATGAGGACTTCTCCCATGTAAGTTCCTTGTTGTTTTTTTTTATTTGTGCCTGTAACTAATTTGGGTAACTTTTAGGGTTCCCTGTTCTTCTAACAGAAAATATGCAGTAGGGTTTGTGGCTGTTATATAGAAAGACGGACTTTGTGACTTTGTTGCAATCTTTAAAAGTATCAGTTTAGAAGTGAACGCTGATGCATCTTTGATTGATTGGTGGGTTGGTTGGCTAGCCATGAATTATACCCATTGAGACATCATGTAAATTTGTAAGCCAATAAATCTGATAAATACTAAATGAAGTTAGGAAAGCGAAAAATCTTTGTGATATTCTTATTGCATTAAAAATTATTTTTTATTATTGTTTTTTTTTTTATTTTTATACTCCATTTATATGTCATTTTAGAATTTTTTTAAGATATGATATTATTATCCACCTTTCCAAATGCTTGACGGAAACTTTTCACGCTGGCGATATTTCAGAGTAGAGGATATTTAGCATGGGATCTTTTCCATGACTTTTTCCTTAAAAAATATATATTTTTTTGCATATTCCTGGAAATTTTTCTCTGCAAATGAGTTCTTGACGTCACCTGTTGATTTCGTTTTTCCTCGTCCAGTCTCTAAGTAGTGTTCGTTGAAATCACAGCAATAAAACTCCAGTTATAGAACCTCGGCTTGAAGTGGTTGATGATATCTTAGCATCTTATGCTGATTCTTATGGTCCAAGACTGTGTGGGTTCCTTGGCGAATTTAAACTGTATTCAGCGGGAACGGATAAAATTCATGTTTTTTTGTTAGGCGTTTTGTTTTGTTTTTGGTATTAACAACTATATAAGTTTCTTCACATTAAATATGAAATATAATAAACACTTTTATATAGGAGCAGGGATGATCTCTCTGGAAAGCTAGTCAAAAAAGAAGGATTGCTATGGCAATTCCTGGAAAGTGTGAATTGTAGGTATTTAACTATCATAATTTTTTTTAATCAAAATATTTTTTTAACCATGTTTAAAGAGCTCCAGCCCTTTGTGATAACTACTGTGACCTTTGCGACCTTGACAGTCTTTATTAAAATTAAAAGAAGATGTCTTCACCATTTAAAACTAATTAAAAATATACAGAAAGAGGAGAATAATATTTGGAAGTATTATTTTGTGATGAAAATAGGAAATTAAAGAGTAAGTTCTTAAAACTTGTTTTATCTGCTTAAACTATTAATTTAGCTTTTTGTATTCAAATAAATAATTTTATCTGTGAAACTTGTTAAATTGATACCTAAGGAGTAAAAAGAAAAAGGATATTTCCCTTGGCTATTTTTTTCCTGTCCATGTCAGCAAAGAACTTTCACCTGCTTTCTCATAAAATACCAAAGCATTGTTTGATTTTTGAGAAAAATTAACCTTTCAACCATTAACTTCCGTGGGAAAACCTGAAAATATTAGTGGGGGTGACCTTTCAGTATAAAGGTTAAGAGACGAGATTGTTGGGAATAACCTATTGTGAAGCAAGCCACTGATCGAGGCTGTTTACGGGTTTAATGCTTGTCAGCTAAGCTGCGAGTATATTTGTACCTAGAAACTATTTCGAAAATAAAATAATCGTGGATATAACAATGGGATAAATATGAACAGTAGGATAAAAGATACATAGAATACACCATCGTTCATGGATACATTCATAATGCACCATTATTTCAATAGAAATAGAATGTTGGGTGCTAGACCTTCTGAGCCAAGATCGTCTTGAGCTGGCCTCCAAACCAAAGCTTAACTCTGCCCATTTTGGACTACAGCTCGATAAGACAAGTGAAGTTGGACCAAAGCAAGCCATCTTAACCCCCCCACTGTTACCAGGTACTTGGTGGTCTCAAGCATCCATATGACTTTAGTACTGTGTCCTGCGCATCTGACTCCTTCATGTCTTGCATGGACACAGATGAGGACCAGCTTGGCTTGTACTACCCAAGAGCCTGTTGCCTCTTTTGCAGACACACAAATATTGGGTAATATTGCAAATGTAGTTACAGGAATACAAAGTCATGTGGATTCTGCCCTTCAAACTATCACCAGTATTATATATTTACAGTCACATAAATCATGAAGGAAGGACTATGGGCATTGTACCTCCAGTTGTGTTCATCTAGATCTCTAAAAATGTGTTCTACAAACCTTTACCAGTATGTGCGTTCCTGAAGAGATGCTTTTACTTAGGAACATTTGAGATAAATTAGATGAGAGTATCAAGAATGCCACTTCTGAAACTGCCCTTGAAGAACTAGCTAAAAAAAACCAAATTTAATTAATCCATCACAGGTTTGTTAACACATGGTTACCGGGCCATCATGAATTAATATTTTTTTTCTTGACAAGACCTATAACAATTGTGAGCCTTCTAGACAATCCCTTGTTCTTCAAAAGAGTTTAACAAAAAATAAGGAGTTTCACTCCAACGGACCTTGGACTATATTTACCCCAAAAAAAGAAAAACCGAAGGTTTAGGCAATTTGTAATCTAAACAGAAAAATCACGTTTCCTATTTAAAACTTATTTGGGTTTAAAGATGATCTGTGAACATGGTAGTCCGTTGACGGGCAGGTTCTTTGTAGTATTCTGTGAATAATATGCGATGATACATAGATTCAGAATTCGGTTATGACTCAAAAACGTCAAGATATTTTGGTAAACAAGCGGTATTATGTTGCACCCAACAATAATTCCATCCGGTTATTCAGTTTCAAACACATTAGACAAACTTTACCAGAACCAATGAAAGCTGTCTAATAGAATTCCAGTAACCGAGGCTATTACAACATGTAACCGTTCTGATGAAACAATGTCCGGAAGTTAGCTTACCACAATTAATCCCACTCAATATATAGGTTTTGTGAGCACGTGAAGTTGTGAGGTTTGTTACAATATTTTTTTTTTAATAATTTATTATTTTTTAAGTATATAAAACACATACCAATAACATACATAAGTCATTTTTTTTAAAATAATGTATTCATTTTTAAGTAAAAAATTAATATTCCATTCAGTTGAGCAGTCCCGTTCTTCCAATGAAGCCATAAATTAATTATATTAGGACTAAAAATGAGTTGACATTTCCTCTTTAAAGGACCCTTTTTGTAGTCCAAATGGAAAGGGTGGTAGATTCTTTTAAAGGGACAGTTTAATGTCCCAGACAGCCGTACCCAAAAGAAGAATACATATTCAAGCACTTTAATATGCATTCTTTAAAAGGAAAAAAAAAATACTTTCCTAAGAGGGAAGCTGCAGCATCCAGCCTTATGCACGGTGTGCGGATTCAATAGGAGCAATTACGCATATGCGCATTGAGGGGTCTCATTAATCCCGCTACCCCCACGAGTATTTAACGCCAATTATGTCGCGTCAGGAGATGTGTCCTATATTTGATGGCTGGTTGCCCCTTTCATAGCATGCCGGTGATAGAGGGTCACAAACAGACCAGGATCTCTGTTTATCCTTGCCTTAAAGCAAGAAGTTAAATTAATATTTAATTCAGACACCTGCGCTTAAGTTGGGATAGCCCAAAACGTTGGCGTTATTGCGGATCTTGGTGACTGGAGTTGGAAACCCCTGGGCTAATTCCATTAGATGCTTTAAACATGACCGGCATAGGCTATCCGGAACATAAGTCAAACACCGGATAATGTTTAGAAAAATAGGCAGACGAGATGAGCCGAATGTCTTTTGGTTCACTTAATAAACAATATTTATACATTTCAAATAATTAAAGTTGCCTACTGTTTATTTAATGATTTATAATTAAATAATAATAATTTATAATAATTTTGTAAAACAATTTGTTTTCCATTGTAGCGTTTTAATAAAATATTGTCTCTGCGCCCTAAAAATAATTGCAGTTGGCATAAAAATAGTAAAACGAGACAAATGTAATCTCTTGTGCATCCCCTGTTTGTCTGTAGGAAGCGTTATCAGTGGTGAGTGAAGATCAGTCATTGTTTGAGTGTGCCTACGGAACTCCGCACCTTGCTAAGTCGGAGATGACTGCATCTTCCTCGAGTGAATATGGGCAAACTTCGAAAATGAGTCCACGTGTCCCTCAACAAGACTGGTTGTCGCAGCCTCCCTCCAGAGTCACCATCAAGATGGAATGCAACCCAAACCAAGTGAACGGATCCAGGTAAGGAGGAATTCCCATTAAATAAAGGCGTTAACAGGTCTTTCCATTTCTACCATTGAGACTTTAAGAAAATACTGAAAAACACCTCATTTTCTGAAGTGACTGCTGAATGTTGGCTGATGAGTTGCTCCTGAGCTTGTTCTTACCTTGCTCATGGTGTCTTTAGTCAAAGTCAATACCTTTTATTGGGGAAACATAGCAAAAGATGTAGAGTCACACAACCTTTTAGGATCTCAGAGGTATCTTCTTCAGATGGAAACCTGAGGAAGTCTCTTCTTCATTGCATCTGAAGAAGAGACCTCTTAGGTCCTGAAAACCTGTGCAACTTGACATCTTTTTTCTGTGCTGGTCTAAAAAAGACGCCATCTTGTCTTGGACCAGCTAATGGCCATATCCATGTTTCCTCAGTTATTTGGAACAACCTCCTAGCCAAAATTCCAAGTAAAAGTAACTTTTGGCCTTTTTTATGGCATTTTAACGGGCCAGTGTAACCTATAGATGTATTTCAGTGGTCACTTGGGCTAAAAAGCTATGTTTAAGTACAAAAAACCCCACATTGCTCCTTTAGTTCATAAAACAAGACCCAAAATCCCCCAAATCCAACAGATATTTGTTTACTTAATTGTACGCTCATAGTCGTCTTTTTACAGATCGGGTATTGATGTCGCGATACCGATTTAATATCAAAGATTTTTGTACTTGTTTTTCTTGTCGTGGGCATTCAGTGAGCTGCGTTTATTTTCTTTACATTTCTCTGTAGCTGTAAGTAAACTTTGGAGTAGAAAGGTGTTTGAAATAAGAACGTTTTCATACTTTGATCTGGTTTCAGACGCCTCATTTAGCTGTTATGCTACTGAACGTGGCATTGATGCTTGATTTCATGCGGTGGTTTGAGAACGCAGACACATTTACAAAGTAGTCTCAGTAGTCACTTTCATCTAATTTAAGCCAGAAACCAAAATGCATAAATATACCGTATATACCATATATATATATATATATATATATATATATATATATTGAATATATGTATATTATCTCTAGATGGACAAAAATCTGAGATTAACTCCATCCAATGTTTCGAGATAAAACAATTATTTCATAGAATTCTCAAACCGCAAGGGTATAACTTGTCAATTTTGACGAACAAGTCCAAGGAAGCAACATTTTCATGAAACTTCGATCGTTGTGACATATGCCAGGGAGGGAACTTCTGGAACTCACGTATCATTCAGAAGCACATATCACCATGCCTATGTGCTCATATAAGCGTGGAAATGTAGTATGTGTGAACATGTGGCACAATGCCATCCATGTTGGGGATTATTCACTAAACAGTGATTGTGGGGGAATGGAGATGAGATTTTAACATGTATTATGCAGATCCAACGCACTCACTCTTCCAATAAAGATACCGCGTAGTCAGTACGGTATACAAGGTGAAGTTGATGGGATGTAATGGCATTCGTTCTGGATCCAGCAATGGGCCTGAAAAATGATTCTCATGCAAATGACAGCAATCACTATAGAAAAATATGGTATTTTCTCTGTGATCGCCTTAGATTTAGCTTCTATTAAAATCCGTTTCATAGCATTAAGTTACAATAGCATCCAACATTAGTCACCAATTTTATATTATTATTTTAGTTGGATTAGTTTGGATTATTTATCTATATTTTATACACCCACACACACATCACACACATATATAATATATATATATATATATATATATATATATTATATATATATATATATAATAAAATTGTATTCATTTTATTTATGCAAAAACAAAAAGACAACTTCAAGTAATTGGCTCCAAATGTATTATTCTGTGTTAATTACTCATGGTATAGACTCATATCAGTCTGTCTATTGCATATGCCCATATATGGTAATATACGTTACAATCCTTCTGTCTTTCTCAATTCAACATTTTATCTGGTTAAACTAAGCTACTGTTGCCATTCTTTTTTTGTAAAGCACTATGAGTCCGAAAAATGTTCCCTAAATCCCTATTAAGCCTAAAATGGTCAATGCCACTATAAAAATATAACCCTGAAATTAATCGCCCAAAGTTCTAGGAGAGAATGTTGGACATTTTATAATAATAACTGACAATGTGTCCTCTGATTTTGCTTATATTTGTTGTTTTCTATTGCGTATATTGTACAATATATAATATGTCTACTGTATATTGTACAGTTCTGCAAGATCTGATCATGTTACGAAAAGATAATAGCAATCACAACGCCACGGGATAGCCAATCAGGGAGTAGAATGTATGCTCTTTGATTGGCTGGCATGAGGTCAGCAGGGATATTCATGTTAACCATTTAATATCCATTGCTAATGGTGGCAACCTAACTATTCGAAATAAGTCACCTGTATTCAAGGGTGATAAATAATGAGAAAAGGTCGAGATGCTGAGGTATAATTTACATGGAGTAAAAGGTCGCCTCTCCATACTGTGTGACCCTGATGGTCTTCCCTTTCATCCTAAAACCCGGAGATTGTGATAAAGTTGTGCCAATTGGTAGCTAACTTGCACTTCTTGTCTAATCTTTTACTCCGCAAACCTCATAATTTCAAATATGTTTTAAAAGGCAAAATAAAGTAAAAAAAATATCTTTATGTAAGAAAAACCTATTAGAAAGTATTGTCTTCTCCTAGGAGTTCCCCGGATGACTGCAGCATAGCGAAAGGAGGCAAGATGGGCGGCGGGTCAGATGTCGGAATGAACTATGGCAGCTATTTAGAAGAGAAACACATTCCACCCCCCAACATGACAACCAATGAACGGAGAGTGATCGTCCCTGCTGGTAAGTCTGCTTGCCATAGGGCACGAGACAAAGGACTGGCCGGAGATGCCAACACATTGCCTAAAAAAGTGGCACCCGCAACCAATCAATGGTTTCCAGGAGTCTGTGCCATATAGAGAAAAGAGAATAAGGAATACAATTTCCTAGAACACCAAAATCATGACATCATCATGGAAATATATGTATTATTGTCGCCAGTTAGTTCTTATATTAGGAGCTGAACACCAGAACATCACGGGAGATCTCCTTTTTTAATGATTAAGGTGATTCCTTGGCTTTTTATACAATGTATCTCCATCACAAAAGTATCAAGCCATATTACAGATGGCCCCAAGGGACCCCTGCCTAAGGCTGGGATATGCCATCATATCTTGGCACACAGCTTCCCCACATCACAATGAGGTCACACGGGGAATGTATTTGCGGTTGCACAGCTCAGCGGGCTGAGATATAGATGTATTTAATTATCTGAAGAAAGATCCTTTGAGTTCTTGAAAGGTTTAGTGATTCTACGTCTTTCTGTTTGAACTGGGATTCACTTAAAAGTCATCACAAACTTCTAAAAAAAAGGCAAATAAACTTTTTAAAAGAAATAACACAAGTGCTGGGTATTTGTTTGTGATTCACTTTTTTAATCCTTTAAAATTTGAAGACTATTTCAGCTTTGGTGCGATCTTTAATGGGCCAACAAAAAAAAAAATTAATCTTGGAATCAGTTGAACTAAGTGTGTCTTTCAACCCTTCAAATTCCATTACAAAAAATTGTCAATAAAATAAACTGGTTCATGTGATGAAAATATATTATAAATGCGCTAATTCAAAAACATTTCATCTTGAGTCAAAACACTCCTGCTGAGATCAAACACCCCCTTCCCACCAACAAAAAGTAGGAAAGTTGTCAAGTTTCAAACAACTTCCCTTTGAAGAAAATATTGAACTTCCAAACGCTTGTATACAACTATTTCAGACGTGGGCCATTTTGTTTTGGTTCAGCTGTAGACACTTTGGCTGAAAATAATCGTCATTAATTCATGACTTTTGGGTGTTAGACGTGGCATATCTTGTTTTGATTTGTCAGCTTGGCCTTGATGTAACAATGACTGATTTTACCATAAAGATTAACCGTATGTCAGTGTAGTGAAATCAAATAAAATATTGATCATTTTTAAATGTTTGACATAGAAACATAGAATCTGAAAGCAAATAAGACGCATTCCACCCCAACCCATCCACCCATTATTTCTGCTGTGAAGACTCAGACCTTAATCATTTCCTGGTTACATTTTAGATTCAGGA
>VKOC01000002.1:1578727-1589079 GCA_009364415.1 Spea multiplicata | reverse complement strand
CACAAACCAGAGACTTAAGCAAAATAAATGAATCAATAAAACCAAGGGCACATTTTAGTCTCCGATGCTTCAAATTAATGGAAATGAATTTTTAAACTATAGCCCATGGTTTCATGTTGTGTATCATAAAGTTTGTACAAGTCCCGGTACAAGTCCCGGTAACTTGGCATGGAAGTTATAGCTTTCATTTGTGGCAAAACAATAAGAGTCAAAGAGAGAGCAGCCAAGATTGGGCCCTCAAGTCTCAAAAAGCCCAGCCGCCCTGCTCTCTCATGGCAATATGCTCCAAAATGACCCAAAATATGCTCCATGGGCACATCGGGAAGTCACCGATGCCCAATGTGTACTATTCAGTGTGGTCTAAAATACATTAGCAGAAAGGCCCTGTTACTCTTGACACCCTAGTGGCTGTGTACGGGATTGCAAGTAAGTCACACTATAATGTTACAAAGTGGCATTCTGACCAATTTCTCCCGTAAACGGCAGCGTGCCCTCCGACATAGGTGGGAATGCCTGTGACATCAGCGGGAATGCCTGTGACATCAGCGGGAATGCCTGTGACATCAGCGGCACTGCCCAGTGACATCAGCTAGAATTCCTGCCTGCATCCCACAAGGGGGCTTCAGGTAGCCGGAGTCATGAAGTTCCCAGGTACGGCGATGATGCAAACAATTGCATCAATAGTAAAATCTACTGGTAGAATTGCTAACTTCCATATTACCAGCCGCAGAACAATCTTAGACAGACACTTTACGTCTGGATTAAAGAATACGTTCACCAAACAAAAATGGAAGCCAGAACATTTGGTTACAAGTTTGCATTTCCATTTCGGTGATATTTCACTCACTGAAAACCATTTGCTAAAACTTCAGTAAGTCAGTGCATTGGAAATATACAATATGTCATTAACAACGGAGCTGATGGGGTTCTCAACTAGGTGCTGGAGAGAAAATGCATGACTTAACAAAGCAAGAGCTCAGTAATTCCCCTTTTTATAGTCCAATATCATCATTGCTTGTCTCTTTTGATACTTCTTATCTTATTATTAAATTAAGTTGGCAGATACATTATTTTCTCTACTGCTTTTTTCCTAACTTTCAGAAAACGGGGAGACTTGCCAGAGAACTTGGTGTCCAGTTGCTTTAAACAGAAGGCAAAATAGAGAAAACCGCGGTGATGCCAACCTCTGTAAAAGGATAACGCAACTTTTCAAACCTCTCTGCAATCTTTTCTTGTAGGGATTACTATATTCCGAAGCCTCCGGCCCTGGGTGATGTAATGGGAGGCAGTACAGAAGGCTACGGGAATGACTGCTGGAATTAGTAAACGTACTTAAAATAAGGTTGGCAACTTCAAAAAAAGGAAAAAAATGTCCTGAATCTAACATTAGTAACAGCTCCGTAGAGCCCTCCATCGCAGTCATGGTACCACGTATCCACCCATCCATTTGGCACATTGTTTACATTATTCCGTTATACTCACAAAAAGGCTTCATCGCCAGTATGGAAGAGATTACATAAACACCCAGATTCTTTGCACTCCTGCATTGAAAAAGTTAACCGCACACAGAAGCTTTGCAATCCAGCACTGAAAAGGTTAACCACACACAGAAGTTTTGCAGTCCAGCACTGAAAAGGTTAACTACACATATGGACATTTTGCTCTACAGCGTCGATGTGGTTAGCTACAAACATCTTGTTCTCCGTCAGCGAAGAGGTTGACCGTACACACTGCGGTTTTGCGCTTTAGCATCGGAGATTAATTGCAAACGCCGGAAAAGCCAAAGCTTAATGCTTAGTTAGCTGCAAGCTTTAGTTATAATGTATAGGTGACACTTAGGACTATTTACTAAGAAGTGGAGCGGGCCGTAAAGTCTCACGCTCTCAAAGGCTATCACGCAAAAACGACTACTTACTAATCTGTGAGTTGTTGGCGAGGGTCTGCAAATTTAACTTATGCGAGTTATCGGTAAAAGCACAACACGCAACCCCACCCAGGAGAAAATAATAATTAAAAAAATTAAACAGGTATACCCAGGACCACTTATGGGATGATTTCCTCACTTTTCTCCCACTCTGTGTGCAGTAGGGAATATATTGGGGATGTCCCAATCATGGATATGGGGATAAAGTAACATAAAATGGGAGGCACGGACCCCCAGCTGTGCCTGAACCCCATCACGTGGGGTTAAAATAGGTTGAAAAAAGACTTCAGTCCATCGAGTTTAACCTTTCACGCATACCTACTTCTAAAGTTCTAAAGTTAGAAGAAGAAATGACCCTTGCTCATGTGGCCGAGAAGGGAAAAGGATCTTTCTGTATTTGCATTATCTGCTTTTTTTCAATTTTCATCTCCTAAATGTCACCATGAGGTTTTTTAAAAAAAAAATGTGGTCGTCCTAATGCGAGTTGACCCAAGTGAATAGATAGAAGGGGAGGCTATCTGCTCCTCGCATTCCCATTCAATGTGCCCAGTGGGAGCACCGCTACATTGTGTCTGTCAGCAAGGAGCCAGCCATGCTGCTTCCGTCTGTCAGAGTAGAGACCGCGCCGTCAAATTCTAGCCTTCTCTCTGCAAAAACAGCCCTCTACAGAACATTACAAAATATTTAACGCGGTCAAAGACCAGCCATTTGACAGCCTTAAAATACCGTCATCATTTATTTAAAAAAAAAAGAGACACCAAATACTCCCTCTTTAAACGGGGCATTTTCCACTATTTTATTGTGCATCAAAACATAAATTGGCCGACAGACTCATACAATCATCTTTTATAATTCCCATGAATTCACACAATTCTAAAAACCTTTCTCCAGAAATTCAGATGTTCCAAAAGGAAATTAAAAATAAGTGGTTATAACCTATGAAGTGTTAGAGCTGAGGGGGGGGGTTTAATGGGATCCCTCCTTATGTATTCTTTGTGCATCTGCTAATTATTTATATTAGACTTCAAAAAAAAAAACAACAATAGCTCCTTCTTGCGCGATAAGATTTTTCTCCCCTTTGCCGCGATGCCAAAAGCTTCAATAGGAATATATATTGGAATATTTTGCCGAATGGAATGCAGCGAAGCGATTCCTAATTCTGACATCTGTTTATAAAGGAGTCCAGAACGGCCTTTACAATCAAAGTCATTTACAAATGTGGTTAGTATAAACAAAATAATTCCTATAGAGTGAAAGGAGACATGAGTCATGTCTCGCACATTCCGGAAAAAAAAAAAGTCCCGTCGCCTCCCTCGTTTTAAGAGCTGTGAATTTATTTATTAATTTACATGTGCGATCAAAAAATGGAATGGTGAAGGGTAACGGAAGAAGTAGAATGGCCTTCAAAATAGGACTAAGAACTTTTTCCTTACCTTGTCCTCAAATTATAAAACGAGGAAAGAAGGAGATAATCAAAGTAGGGATAAAAAGTTTATCTGCTACACTTTGTGTCCCTTTTAATGATTATTGAACACAAAAAAAGTTTGTTGTGTTAAGGATTAAGAGACAATCTGTGGTTTCAGATACTTTGTGGTCACAATAGATTAGCAGCTAAAACCTACTTCAGGGGCGTCCAACCTGCGGCCCTCCAGCTGCTGCAGGACTACATCTCCCATCCTCCTCAGCCAGCCCCTTAGCTGAAAGAGCATTATGGGAGATGTAGTCCTGCAGCAGCTGGAGGGCCACAGGTTGGACACCCTTGACCTGTTTAATGCTTCTACTTACGGCAAACATGAAGCTCCTGGTCTTCCTGGAGGACCAGCAGAAAACTTCTCAATGAGGGAGAGCGCACCTCTGTAATAAATCAAGATTAGGGCAGCTACACGTGATAAAAGACGTCGGAATTAAGATGAGGTTGCTGAAAAGCAGTGTGTGTAACAGTATGGGTGCGGATACATTTATTATTTTCAGGGGAATCGGTGAAAATAATAATCTTTAAGTGTATTATTTCTTACAATCTCATCTTTTCATAAGAAATAGAGGAAAAATAGTATTCAAAAATGATTGTGTTATATGTTGGAGAATACCGGAGTCGCAGCAGCATTAAGTATGTGGTCCGATTGTCCATCGGCCCACTGGGCATTTGTCCGGTGTGCCAGATGGCTACCCTATCCCTGCATACAGCTATTCCGTCTTAAGTACAGACATTTATGTTTTAGGTACATGGTAGACAGGGACACATTTTACGTGGTGAGCGAGAGATACTTTGTTGTAAGTGCTCAATATTTATCATGTCTGTCTTGGTCCCAATGGGCAGACTATACCTCTGGAGTAACGATGCTGAGTAAAGTAACGAGCAGATGGAATTTACCAAAATATGGCTTCCTAACCGAACAGGGTCACATCTGCGGGATTGATTCACTAAAACGGAACAACTTGTGGTTTGGTTTCAACTCGACAACTTCACAATCCACAATAAATCCAGCGTAACGTAATCGTTCATCACATTTATCATTTTGAAGGCCGGCCATAAGCTGATGTGGCCTCTAGGACTATAATAAGACAGAAATATCTTTATAAAACCGTCAAACATGACTGTCGACAAACGTGTCTTCCGGCAAAGTGTCTGAGAGAGATACATAGTAACTATAAGAAACATTCAGTCAACTTTTTGATTGATGCCAAGGTTTGTTGTGTTTAACGGCTCTACTTCCACCCAGAGTGGTATCTACTACCCCTTCTTTAAAGTAACTAACATCTTGCCCACTAGCTTTGACCCTCTTTCTTCTTAGATGTATCACGTGCCAGTTCTTTTTTTTTTAAAGTTGTGGCGGAGTGTGAGGACCGTACTCCTTTCATGCTCTCAAAGGACTAGCTTTCTTGACTTGGATGAAAAAAAAGATGTCTGGAATTATTGCTATTGAGTTTCATAGGCCAAAAAAAAGCTGTTTTTGGACCATTTCCCCCTCCCATGATTCTCGGAGAAAAGTCCAAGAAATCCCTCGCACAGAGGCCAGAAATCCGAAACTCTCTAACCTGGAGGTCTTGAGAAATGTAAATGATGCCTTTGTAAGGGTACAAACCCCTCTGTCATGTGTCGATAAACCCCGGTAGAGAATTTTGGCAGGAACCCAGGCAGTGTTGACTGAAGTATCAAACACCAATAACTTGGATTTGGAACAACCGGCCATGCAGAATGCCACATTTTTGCCCGAGTTGCTCAGCAAGTTGTATCATTTCCAGTGCCGAAGTCTGCCCATGTTTACTAAACACTTATAGGGGTTTTTTTTTACTGACACAGGTGGTATTTTGTTTTTAACCTCGTTGAAGACTTTTTTTATCCCACTATAGATCATTTACATGACTTCTAAGTAATTGAGGCAAGGAAAATTCTATTTTAAGTAGTAAGTTGTACTAATATCCTAATTCGCTACATGCCATGTTTATTAAAATAAAAATGTTACATGTTTATGCACCAAATATTTTAATTGCCTCTTTTAGTTCTTAAGCAGAACCAATTGAAAATCTTTTCCCATATATCGGATTTTATATTTATATATAAATATATATATATATATATATATATATATATTATTATATATTTTATCACCTAAGGTTCAAGCTGGTTCTCCATTCTAATAACTACATGCGCCTCGTCTATGCCCTCGGTACAACCAGACTCTCTCTACCAGATGGCAAATTACACTTTGGCATCATCTTTATATAATTATAGTCTAAAATATCACATAAAAAACCAAACCAGTGAATTTACTCACTAAAATATATGATCTCTGGTTGTATCCAGGTAATGGTGGTCTTGACAATCTACCATCTTCCCTACATCTTGCCCTACATACGTTCATCTATTTAGGGCTCTTTTCACAAAGTTTTCATTTGTGCCGATTTGCCAGCCGAGTTAAATTGATTGGGCCAACGCAACTGAGTTGGCAGAAAACGAGTTACTCATCACTTCGCCAAAGTCAACTTAACAGTAACTTGAGTCAACTCAACAAGTGCTCAAGTGGTGCTGCACTGGGTTATGCCTAGGGCATTGCCGGAGACAGATACACAACTGGACCACACTACATTTATTTATAAGTAAATAGGCATATAAACGTATACATATGCCCGGGGGGAGGGTAATTCCCATTCATTCCCACGTAGTTAATACTTTTGAGCGTTCTGCTGAAACCGCGGGATTACCGAGAAATAGATTCACGAGGAATAAAGAATTTGCTGAAATAAAGGTAACCTGTAACAAACCTAGACATTTGCTAGCAATTTAGTCGGCATGGTATACAGACAGAATATAAAAAATCTCAGTAAAATCAGCCCCAATAAATCTTAAAACTGTAGCTTTTGATTCTGTGTCTATATTATACGTCCGGTCTCCACTTTTGCCAAGCACCTCTCATCAAATAATTTATTTGAGTAAAAGAAGGGAACAGAAAATAAAAGAACAAAAAAAAAAAGAGTACTTTATAAAAATAGAAGTGCGGAATATGCGTCATGTCAACGAACGGATTCAAAGGATGTAAGTCATACTTCACAATGCTTTGATTCCTGACCTTAAGTGATTGGTTTTAAGAGCCCTGGACTGACACCAGATGAGTAATATAAAAAAAAAAGTTCCTTCGCGTTTAGCAAGAGCAGTTTGTGGGAGGAAAATACTTAGATGCAGCTCCTGTAAAATATACTCTAGAGAAGAAAAATAGTGGATCATAGTTTACTCAGAAAGTGTAGAAAATAAAGCCTTCATTATCACATCCAATATGGCGGCCACCAAGAAGCCTGAACTGGAGAGGGTAAAACTTACTCCCACCTATTAGACTAAAGAGGGGAGATGGTTATTTTGTTCTCCTTCCAAACTTAACTTTGTATAAAAACTTTATGTTGCAACATGGTAGCAGCTGACCTCTATTATGTGCTTCTGTACCACCGAGTTCTGACCCGAGAGACGGTGAATCCTCTCGGATTTCTGAAGTGTCGCTCGACTAAGCAGCCACATCAGCACGAGCTTGATTGCATTTATTCATTTATTTTACATAATCTTGATTAGTTTTGCTTTGAGATGCAAGATGGTGGATCGATAAAAAAACAAAACAAAAGTATCTCAGTAAACATAAAATGTGCTATTTTTTCCATAAGAAAAACCTTTAAAAATGTAAATGTAGCCATTTTCAATTAGACTGAAAATGAGGCTTCTTGTACCCAATGGTTCCTGAATATCTCCAGATATCTCCAGTACGTTTGCGAGCCGGGCCATAATGTTTCGGTTTGTCTTAGTCCGTCAGTTCTAGTTTTGTCACATTCTTTGAATGTAGGGACTGTAAGAAGCGCTGCGTGAATTGTTGGTGCTATATAAATAAAATATAATAATAATTTTAGGCCAATACCAACTCTTTACCGTGACCAAGTTCCAGACTGGGTCCGCATTTCGTGCCTGGATTTTAAGTAAATAGCTGGCTCAAGACACTGTGCTGCCTGGGTCCAAGAATAAAATGCTGCCCCTTCCAAACCACACCCACCAAAACCACACCCACCAAAAAACCACGCCCACATCCATTATGTGACACCCACATTAAGGCACACAGAAACTCATGCTAACACACACAACCAGACACTCACACTTACATGCACGCACTAACATACCCAGACACACTAACACACTCAGACACCGTTAAAAAAGAATATACACAATGTATCTATCCATATGATGTAATAATGTAACTCATTTACTGGCAGGGTTTAATGGCCATCTGGAAACTCTTACCTGAGAGATTGATAATAAAAATATAATTGAAAAAAAGGCTTTTAATTAACGGCTTGTGTAGCCCGACAAAATTATCTCCTTTTATAAAACAGTGTTTTATTCATATTAAATAAGATTTGTCCTCAAATGGGAGAATTATGAAAAAGAAAATATGTCTGCTGTCGATCATTTTTGTGGATTATGTTTGTTTTTCATTGTATTGCCCGTAATTTGTTTTTTTGGGGGGAATTTCCTTTGTACTCACCCCTGTCTGGAAAAACCTTCAATTTTTGCAGTCCCTTAGACTAGCTTTTTATTTGCATTTCAAAGTTTTTTTTTTTTTTCATTGAATAAAAGAAATCACCAAAGGATTGGGAAAATTCTATTGCGATTGGTGCCAAATATAAACATTTACCTTTTACAGCGAACGCTAATTTAATTCTTTTGTTATAAAAATATTTCGCGTGTTGGCACAAAAAACAGAGGATTAAAGCCTTTTTAACGTGTTTTCACAAAATTAAAATTATGCTTTCCTTTTAACTACTCGTGTTATTTTAAAGATAACTGTTCCCTCTTCCATGAAACGTAGTATACTTTGTAAATGTTTAGTTTTCTTCTTACAAATTGGCCCTTCTTTTTTAGCTATTAATCATTCTTCTAAAAATTATGTTTTTGATTGATGGTGCCTGTCTACTTGAGGTCATTGTGACCGATCCAATTACAGACTTAGGTCTTAAGCCTTAATGAAAAAATTAGTAAAAAAAGTAAAAGGTTGCCAGCAGAATTTGTGGGCAAATCACCGAGGCTGTACTTTATGGAAATGCTAGAGAAGTCCGTTCCTCCATAGACTTTCATTAACCAGAGAGTCCTGCTGGGTGATTAAGACTGAGCTGTTCTATTGTTTACCACAGGCAGTATGATATAAAGTGTGTGTGTATATTGGGCTGGGATAACTAATAAAAATTGCTAATATGCAACTGCCTGAAAACTTTGTGTTATGTAAGAAGTCGAAAATGTGAGCAGCGGAATATTTAAAATAAATATAATAAAAAAGAAAATGGGGGTGTGTGTGTTCTGACATGTTTGCATTATTTCTTCTAAGTGCAGTTAAGATACAACTTTCACCAATATCCAAAAACATGCAGTAAATAGTACTTTGCTCCAAGTGGAAACTCCCAATAAAAAAAATATGTTTTCCACAGGATTTTCACAGGTTTTCATGCCCATTTGCATCATTTACATTAAAATTCGGCTATTGGGGACTAAATAAAAAACTGATTTGGAGAAGTTAGAGGAAATATTGAATAGGAATATAAATAAGGCCAACAGTGTTTAGAAGCGAGATAGAGGGATCCCTATGGGCTCCACATTTTCTGTTCTTGAATACTTTTAGCAGAGTGGTCCGCATAGCGTAGCTCCCCTGATAATACAGATCTGCCGGCTTCCGATGTATCCAGCCCACTCTACTGACAAACTCAATTAAATCTGACTCCGTCAATGAGTTCTGTGTAAAGTTCTACGTTCCTATGTTACGGTTACAGCACAACGAAAACCTTGTTTCCATTCTTTTTAGAAATTACAAAAAAAGATACAGGGAATGGCATCATTTAGCGAATCCCTCGTCACTTTAAACAAACTCAGCAGCGGAATCGGGTGACTATGGGATTAATCGCAATGTATACGTTATTATTATTATTATTCATACAAGATGAAAAAGGGTATAATGATCCCAATTACTCACATCCTTGAGAATCTATTTTTTTATATTTTTAGCAATGGAAGGGTTACTCCCGTGGAATTGAATAAAGATGGCGCTCCATTGCAGTAGTTGACCATTCTTTAGACATTAATGGAATTCATTCTCGAAACCATGACTCGAGGTAAGAGAACGGCTGAAAGGTTTAAACTATCCATTATGAAGAACCAAGACGGGCGTCCGTGGGCAGGAGAGACCGTCCATGGTTGGCCCTTTGTAATATAAGTGGTGGAGTGTGCGTACATGTGAACGTCCCATGGGACCCACTCCGAGTATTCTCTATGTAGTAGAGAGAGGAACGGGCTGTTCGCGTAAAAGAGCAGGTATGGCGGCACATATAGGGGTGGGGTAAGTTGGTCTAGCCCCAATCGCATTTAAGGGCATGGGTGGTACCTGGCCCGGGAGTGTGCATGGTCAAATACCGCTCTCCCACCTGGAGATTAGACATTCTCACCCGGAGACCCGGTAATCAGCGGTGATTTCGAGAGTCTCCGTGTGATATCCGGAGGCTTACCAGGTACGGGAATTTGGCAAGGCCGAGTTCCATTTAAACACAATCTGTGCTTCACTTCATAAACCCCGTGTTTGTTATCTGAAGTGTAGCCGCGTTATCATGTCGAGCAAATACACCACGTCTTACAGATACTTTAAAAAAAGAGACCTGGAAGGGGTTACAGATTCTCTTACTATCCATATATATATGAAAACTAGAAACATTATGGATTTTAATAGTTCCTTAACATATGTATATATTTTACCGTTGTAAATGCATTGAATTATAAAAACTCCTTATGAGCATTATAAAGCTTTTGCCTTTTTTTATCGCGTTTGCACCACCCGGAAAGCGGCTCAAATGAGGTCATTTATTTCCGTAAGTCTGAGCGGCACAAGAAATGTGTTTTTCTAAGGGTTTTTTTTTT
>VKOC01000002.1:1545111-1573949 GCA_009364415.1 Spea multiplicata | reverse complement strand
ATCTATCTATCTATCTATCTATCTATCTATCTATCTATATACATGATATATATATATATACTGTATATAAATATATATAGGTATAAATATCCTGTATTTTTGTTAAGTGCTGACATTGAGGAAACCACCCAACGAGGCAAAATCCGAGTCATGGTTTTCCTGAAACGCACGTAGGTCAATATTCACCAATTCTCACCACATGGCGATCCGGTTTCTCTTGGGCCCCCCCACAAATATTTGCGTTTCTGTGAAAACGTGGTGTTATGTTGCATTATGGGTGCAAAGTTACAGCTTTGGCTGGATGTTTAGGAACAATAATTATCCAAATTATATCTCTATCCCATAGTCAGCAGGAACCGAATCTCTATATTTACCTTTGAGGCTTGAAGAGAAACTGTAACTGAAATACAGGGGTCTCTCTCTTGGTTTGGGAGGGGAAATTATCCAGCGCTGTATCCTTTGTATCTGAAATGCTAAACGTGGAGCAGTTGCTAAAGAAATCAGAGGGATTTCTGATCGCTTAACATTTTACATTTTGCACCAGAATTGCATTTAATCCATACTTGGTCGTCTTTATAAATTTATAGGTTAGATAAATTAGCAATATGTGCAGGCTCTGGAGAACCTACCTTAGAGACACCTTCGGCAGCCATAACTGCAGCCATAATCGTTGAACGTCATCCAGGATTTTCCATTCTTCTTGGCTGAGTCACTAAAAAAGAAGAGCTGTCAGTCAAGTTAAGAGTTAGCTCAATTTATGCAACTCAGTTTAAGTCACATGCTATGATTACCCCAGCTGCTATTGGTCTTCAACTCAGTTGCGCCCAGCTCCAGTTGATGTAAATTAATTCCAGTTTCAGTTGAGTGTGAGTTAGCAGAAGTAAACAGGGCCGGCCCTACAATGGAGCCGAGTGGGGCAATTGCCCCAGGTGGCGCTTTTTTTTTTAAGCGAGGAGAGAGAGGGGCGCCGAGTGTTTTCGCTTACCCGCTCGGCGCCCCCCTCTCTCTCTCCCCTCTGCGGCGAGTCTCCCTGTCAGTCTCGGTGCCAGTTTGTAATGCTGAGTGCCGGAAGTGACGTCAATTTCCGGCGCTCAGCATTACAAGCCGTCACCGTGGCAGAGCAGGGAGACTCGCCGCAGGACTGTCTAAAGGTAAGTATAAAGGGGGAGGGGGTAAGGGTAGATAATGCCGTCGGCGAAGTTTAAAATGCCGCACCCCCCGGCGTCGGCAGGGGGGCGGCATTTTAAACTTCGCCCCAGGCAGCATTAAGTCTTGGACGGCCCTGGCAGTAAATATGCAAGTTGGACATTTTCTCCAACTCATATGAGTGTAGGTCTTGAAAGCCATTGATAACTAACTGGAATTCACTTGACGATTTAGTGAATAGAGGATACTGTGCCCGATAGACGTCAGGAACAACTCTATGAGAAGCCACAGATGGTCCTTCTCCCAAGCTTCAGATCCAGAGGTCTGGCCACATTCCAAGGGACTATTTAGTCTTAAATGACAATTTCTATGGATTAAATGTCTGAGCAGGGCTTTTCTTAGTTCTTTTTGCACTTTATGTTATTTAAATATAATTTTAGCATTGTGAGGACTTTATTGTTTTGTGATTTAAAATAATGTATTTGTTAATATAAGTTTGGCGTTTTAATGCAACGGTGTAGTATTTAACACACAAAATTGCCGTACATAACGTACACAACTGATCTCCACCCTCTAAATCTTCATATCCCCTTTTCAAGGAGTCGGACTTTGCTGTCCCAAACGTAAAATCTCTTTTTTTGGAGTAGCTATCAGACTTCTTGTAAGTGTATCTGCATTTTATACTCCATTTTGGTTCATTTTCTGGAAGTTAAAGAGGAAACCCTACATTCTATATTAATGATCCACCTCTCCGACACCGCTCACAGTCCTCAGCATACCATATAGCTTCCCATGATTATTTCTTTTCATCATTTGCACACAGGATTTTACAGAAAGGATTATTATTATTATTATTTATCGTATATAGTGCCCTCATATTCCGCAGCGTTGTACAATGGGTAGACAGGACAGGTAAGGAGTTACAGCAGTTGTCTTACATAGTTAGATCTGGAAGATAACAGGAATGTTTAAATCAATGATTAATAGCTTACGGTATAGAAAGGGTTCTAATGTTCAAATGTTATAAGGTATGGGCTCCCTTCCGGGCTGTTGGCCGTTCGCATATCCGTAGCCAGGGTGCCAGGGGTGCCAGGGTCACCGGTGCACCACCTGCCTCTATCCATGCCATGCTTCCTCTATCTCCTCTGCGCCCCTCCAACAAATGTTAAGGGATAACGAGCATACCTGGGAACTCTCCGGGTTTGGCCCTGAGATTGCCGGGTGAGCAGTGCTTCTCCGGTTCTCCGGGTCAAGACCCAAATCCTCCGGGTCGCGGGAGCTCCCAGCCCATTTTCCCTTTAAATGGGGGTGTTTCCCACTGCCGTCAGCGGGAAAGCCCCCGACGGGAGCGGGAACTCCCCCTGACGTCAGCGGGAACTCCCAATAAGGTCAGCGGGACCACCCACCGACGTCACGGGGCCGCAAGGGAAGGCTCTGGGTAGCCGGGGCCCAGAAGTTCCCAGGGATGGTAATGAGTCTCATCAGGACTTAAAGAAATTATTAGTAGGGTCATCTATACCAAATGGAGGATTCCACTTTGATATCCCAATAAGAAAAAATATATACCGGTAAATATATTATTCTGATTTTTTTTGCTGTGACATATATATATTTGCCCTTATATATATATACATCACCAAACCAGTGCTTCTTTCCAGGAGTTGTAATCTCGTTAGACCTCATTATATTTAAAACCACTTATGAATGAGCGAATATATCTGGCGACCGTAGAAATTCAGTTTGCTTACATGATTTTATGGCAATATACCCATTTGCACAAATGGGGGGAAAAAAAAAGCGCCCTGCGATATACATTCTTATTCAGATGTATATTTTGGCAGTGATATACGCCGCGGCCACGTTTTTAAAACCAGGTGATTTACGAGCAGCATTTTAATCAACAGATTAATGGCACATTCTTATGGTTTATATATGTATAGAAATGTTTTAATATGAAAAGGGAAAGGTGTGAATGAAATCTCTCGGTCGTTAAATGCAGACCACACAAAAATATAATCCGGCGTTTGGAGCCTAGTAAAGAAATCCACGGTCGGGGCTTTAATAGAAAGGGAAATCAAGTTATTTCGTTCAGGATTCCGGTTAATGCAGTGACCATTACTGTGGCTCGCTGATTAATTTCAAACACCTACATTTTCTGACCTCCCAAGTCTTATTACTCCATATTCCGTAAGGGTTTTGCCTCTGGCGGAAGTACTTCCCCCCGGGTAGATTGTAAAGGAACCTTATTGGTCTTGGCAATGACATCATAAGATTTATATTTGACATAATAAGGTCTAGTGGAAAACCATTAAGTTGTAGGGAAGGGAATAGGTAATTCTTGTTTAAATAGTGTCTATGTGTCAATGACAGTTCTATGTGTGGTCTGATTTACCATCACCCGTTGCAGTGAATTTGTAATAGCATAGTCTCTTTGGCTACTGGAAAGCCCGTTTGGGAAAGTATCCAGGGTCACATTCGACAAAAAAAGTTCCGGAATTTATTATAAGTAAACTTATAAGTAAAGTTTATTATAAGTAAATAGAATTTACTCTCATCAAAATACAGATATCCATTCTATGGCTACTTTTATAGTTATGCCTACTAAGTAATGCAGCTTTACGTTAAGTGGCTTCCATGTATGACGAGTTGTGTTTTCAGAGTTGCCTTTCTTGTCACCACTGTTAAAAAGATAATTTGTGTGATAAATTGAGTATTTCTGATCTTTTAATTTGAATCTCCAACCTCCAACCTCCACTCACTGGATCTTTATTTATCGCCCCATTCTCCGTTAACAGAACGGTAGTGCGTAAGAACCGTGGACGGTCAGCCGTTTTGGGGATATTTAAACCACCAAATTTGGCCCCAAATGCTCAAAGTCACTTAGATCATAAGTTCCCCTTTAGTTTTATTGAACTAAAAATCTTGACAAATGGCTGTATACTGAGTTGCCGCCATACTTTCAGGGGGCGACTGATGCCCCCATCTCAGTGTAAAAGCTCTAATAACGCTACTGGCATCATAGCAGCCCGCTGTAGGCTAACCAAAGCTCTCCTTCTTCTGGGGAGTGGCCTTGTGTCGGGGGCAGGAATAGCCATGAAAATGGGTGGAGCTAGCCTCAGGTAGTGGGTGGAGATTGAGAGGGAGTGGGAGTGGCCAAAAGTTGCTCCCCAGCCTAGAGACTCTGGGTCAATTAATTTATCTAGCACCAGCAGATTCTGTAGCGCTGGTCAAACAAACAGTGTTCCCAGGTAAGTTAATTTACACAATGGCATCTGAAATGTATAAATGTATCTAAAATGTATATATTACTTTATATTTATACTTTATATTACTTGTGTTGATGACCCTTAGACTAGCCACCTAAAGCAGAAGATTGGGGAAAGCAGAAGACTTTGTGCGTCTAATTAATCATTACTCTGGAAGCCAACAAGAACAAATATCTTCCTTACTGGCATTACATACCCTCCTTGGTTCCCAGAAATTACATTTGTTACAAAAAAAGCTCTGTCTCTAAATCAAGGGATATGCTGTGCATAACAGTAAGCGATTTCTGGACCAAAATGAGGAACTCCAAACTTTTGGTCCAGTTGGTTGTGACCTCATTCCATTATCCCCCCCCCCCGTGATACATTTAATCATAATCCTAAACGGAACGCATTAACAATGTAGCAGAGGGGATGCAGCATGGATACATAATACTATGCTTTATATTTGTGAATCCTAAAACAGAACATCAGCATAATAATTAAAATATATTACTCTGGACCCTTCTAAACTGGACAAGGTTCAGAAGAGTCAAGAAAACTACTACTAGAGTGGGAAGCCTGTCCAAAACAAGCGCATGTCCAAATTAAAAGAAGTTACCTAAGAGGGCAATAAATAGTACAGCTATCTTCTCAAGGTCAAGGCTAATAAATCCAGTTGCATTTTGGAATCAGGAAGGAATTATTTCCCTCTAGAGGCAGATCTGGATATGGCTTCGGTGTTTTTATTTTCGTGTTTGTTTATTAGACTCGTGCTAAATCCGTCGATGAGTTTGTACAAGCGTTGGCAGCCTCACAAGCTAAAACTATGCAATGTGTGTGTGTTTGTGTGTGTGTTTGTGTGTGTGTTTGTATTAAAGCGGCCAAAGCCAAAAACCTTAGGTCAGCTAATGGAATAAAAGAAACCAAAGCTCTTTCTTTGTATGTTTGATTTAGATGTGAATCACAATGCTCTCCAAATAAAGATCTGAAACATTTAAATGCGACAAATAAGCAAAAAAAGGGGGAAAATACTTTTTTCACAAGTTGGTGAGCCCACCTGAACGGTGCCGTCTTTATCGAGTTGGTCAATATAATTTTATTTTCATTGAAAAATATCACAAAAGAAACACAAGGAAGAGTAAATAAAGCTATAAATGTATTGTTGGAATTCAAATTAATATCAATGGATTGTGGGAATTATAGTCTCAGGTGTATTCTGGGTAGGGCAGCAGGTCTTGGAAGGCGGACGCTACTTAATTGGCGTACAGATCCCTTACAATATTGAGGACAGTGTCTGGGTGATGCAGCTTCCATAGAACTCTATTCCAAGGAACAGTACATTCTTAACTGACGGAGCGTCAGGATATGATGTCATATTCCGGCACTTGGCGGTAAATATGGCGGTCGTAGAGGGGTTGGTTGTGGAAGTACCTTGGGCGCTGAGGCACTTATGTATTCACCTTTCCAATGGACTTTGCAGATTTGATAAATCACATTTTACATCATGATAAGCAATTTTGGGCGATCGGTTGTTGCAGGTTAATCCGGGGATCGTCCTTTTTCCTAATGGCGACTTAATTGTATCTGCATCAGTCTGTTACATACAGAAACGTCTCTTTTATCACGGCCGGGAACACCACATTTCTGCGGATTGCAAAAAAAAAGGGAACAGCATCACTTCCGCCTAACTATGCTCCGCCCAATACCACATATGCCCCACCCATTCCTAACTATGCTCGACCAATCCTAACAAAGCTTCACCCATTCCTAACTATGCTCCACCCATTCCTAACTAAGCCCCACCCATTTTTATAAAACATTTATGGTATGGACAGTTCAAGCCCATGCGCCTCCTAAAACACCTGTGTTTTTTGTAGGTTTCCTTAATCAGACCATAAGTGGCAAACCTGGGATTAGTGCAGAGGCTCTAGCCTTGGATTTCCTGATGGGAGAAGAGATGTTTGGCCCTGACCATACCCTGCCCCCTCTACCACCTACTGGGGGGCGAGCGCCACCTGGTGGACAACTGGTCCCACTACTCCAGCCTGCCTCTACCCCCTCTCATCTCCCAAAGCTGGAAGACTGGAGATCCATGGAGCCTCCTCTATACTATTTGTGCCAACTGGAGCCCTGAATTTAAATCAAACTAACGGACCGACTGCGAGCAGAAATTCTAGGTTTTCTGGTGTTATTTCCCCAATAGGGCAGGAAACAAAGACAACGCCGCAAGGTCAACCATCAGCCACCTAGGATTCCATCGACTCATAAAGTAGAACCCTCTAAAAGGGCTTGGAATTTTACATAAGTACCGAGGTAAGCATTTCGTATACTTATTTTGCAAAGCAAAGCTTTACAGATAATTGTATGATCCTGTAACTGTTCACAAGTACTTTATCCCAAACAGCCCTTGTATTAATAATCGTAATATATGCTTCAGTTCATACGAAAATCACTTTCAGGGGATATATCCTCACACCTGTTAATCATCTGCCCTGTGATCACACACCTTGACCTCATTCAACAGAAGATCCTCATCAAACAGGATTCCAGACAAGCCCCAGAGTTCAAGGGACACCAGCGGGGAGAAAAGACGTAATGAAATATCTCACTTCTGATTCCAAAACTGATACTTTTTTGCCTGTAATAAAAGTTCAGAATGTGTGCAGGGTTTTTTTTCTCTTCCTTGCAGGTGGAGATAGTCTTTGTTTTATGATCTGTTGCCCGTACGAGTTGAATGCTAAAGTACCTTTCTGCCTCTATTTTCTAGTCGTACACCAGGGAGGAAACGACAGATCCCGTTTTATATACGGTAATGGCGCTGGATTATCCACTCTAATATAGCTAAGTCTTCAAAGGACATAAATCTATAAGGCAGTAGATCAAGATTAAAAGAAATCGCATTGAAGGAAATTAAAGTTAGAAAAACATTGCACTGGATATAACACTCCAGGTCTTTAATATCAGGGATGCGACTCACGGGGGTGAGATGGAGAGTAGACGGGTGGAAATTATTCTATATATATATCAAAAAGTTGTCGGATTAATTCACATTTTCTGTATAATGGAGGGAATATGGTGGGGATTGTCATGTGCAAAACCTTTTTTTGTGTCCAGTTCATGGCCGGCATTAACTTGGAGCTCAAACCCCTTCTCCATCACGACCCACCACATTAACCATCCAAAGCGCCATCCATTTAAAAGAACACTCCAGCCGTCATATGCACTTTAATGCATGAGTAGTCCCTTTAATTTTCCATGGTGTCCCCATTGCAAATGCTTTGGGTAGTTTCTGCCAAATTCAACCATTTCCATTTGCCTCTTTCCCCAACTCACAGGTATGAGCCTTCGGGAGATGGGTTTAGCCAAACACATCTCATAGCCCATGATATGGCGGTGAAGTAATGGGATAGCACTTCCAGATCTTAAGGTGCCCCGAGGCTTTCTGATGAACAAATGGACCCTTTGATGATAACTCTAATGACATCTTATTCTTACCGAACAAACCTTCCCCCCCCCAGTGATTCCCACTTCCCTGATCGCTCTCCGATAACATGGACCCCAAGGTCCTCCAACCCTACAAGAGTAAGGTGAAGGGCCGAGACACGTTATTAACAACGGCCAATAGATCAAATTAATGTATTGTCATGCATCTGTGGATGAACTAATCCATATGGCAACCGGACAAAAGTGCATAAACGCTCCATGCTTAATTAAACCACGTGCCAGACCATTAGTAAGATCATTAGTAAGACCATTAGTAAGCTTCGGATAAAAATCTTAGAACGCAACAGTAAGCAAACTATTGCCATACGAAGTTTTTATTTAATTAACCACTTTTCAGTAACCGGCTTCTTCGCTGCACACAGTGGTTTTAAATAACATATGGTAACCACAAAGCACTCTGTAAAATGTCATAAGGCGTAATTCCTATCGGCTCGCGGAACGCACACAATACCATGATATAAACCACATTGTGCGATTCATCCATCAAAGACTTTAAATGACAGCTTTGGTGGAAATTAGTTCACCGAGGACATGGAATTCTTCAGCGGATCATGTAAATATTTTTGCCTTTCAGGGGTCATATTTATAAAGATACTGCTTAGATACATGAGCGACAATTTATCAGCGAGAAAAATGTATACACAGATGCATTATGGCTACGGCAGACCATATGGAATACGGATGTGTGAAATAGTTTTTTTTTTTTAAATTACTGACGTAATATTTTTCCCGTAGGTGATTGCCAGAAAATGCATTAGTTCTTAAACGGGGCTATAGGAGCCATGTTTTAAATGGACAATTGCTTAGCCGACAACACGAGCTTACATCTTATATGTGACAGCTTTGGTTGTCTATGGTGGCAACACTTCCAGAATATCGTTGGAAGGTTCCATTGCAGGTTATTTCTGAGCCTATGTTTAAATAACCAGATTTACTTTTACGGGGGCCATTCCAGAAAGGGACCTGTGCCTGAGTATGGACCCTGGTTGACATGATGGCAGATGGAAAGAAAAAGGGACAAGGGGAATACCCATGGGGCAGAAACAAAGTCAAGTCTACAAAAGAAGAAAGAAGGGCTCACACGTGGTGGGATGAGTAGACATGGTACAGAGAGACAATATGGCTGAGGTTGAGATGATATAGTATTAGGATATGGGTATTTACCAGTTGAGGGTTCTCTCCAGCAAGATGGTATAGCGGTGTTCTGTAGGGGGCCCTCAACCATTAATAAATCCATATTGTGCCTCAAAATGTCTTTTGGTGGCTCTACAAATAGTTTCGAGAAAAAAAACATGTACCTTATTTGGTCAGAGTTTACTTTTTTAATAGCAGCTCGGCTGTGGAAATATTTACTAAGAAGTCTATTAAGCAGCCAGAGCGAACAGCTGCGTTACTCAGCCGCACATCATTATGTTCTTCGGTTCAGCTTCGCTTTGGCTTTCGTAGCTCTACCTTGGCCAAGGTGTCCATAGCTGTCAAAGGAATCAGGCAGGTTTGTGTCATCGGTTACAATTCAGCAAAACAAAGCTGGTTGATTTATTCAGCAACCGGGATATACCCAGTAAATAAAACACGTAGGAACAAGTTCATAATTGTAGAGGCGAATCCATCAGATTGGGTATTCACTAACATGAACATGGCTGCAACACTCAAGGAGTTGGAAGGAATCTTCTACAGCCTAGAACCCGACAAGTGGGTGGTAAGGATGGAAAGAGTTCAACTAAACCGAGTGGGATTCCAACATTTCTGAGTTTAATTATTGAGTTTAATTAAAAGACACCGACCCTACAGAATCACCGGAGACTCGCGCACACAGGACTTGGCAGTCTCTATGCGGTTATTTGTTGGTTTGTTTGTTTTTTGACAGATTTTGCCAGAGCGCTCCAATGTTTCAGTTAAACTGGTTCTTTAGCCCCAGAGCCCTGCACTTAATGAATACGAAAACACGCTGGCAAAACTCAGGATTTTCCTCGTCATAGATAGAAAAAAGATGGCTACCGGTGCACACCACGCACTCAGAAAGGGAAGGGGCAAGGGACTCAGGACCTGTTCCCAGTAGCGGATTCTGTCCCAGGCTTTGGGCAGTAGGTGAGGGGGCTGCAGCATTCATAAAGTAGTACAGAATGTCGCGTTACACAAGCTTTCAAGACCACAGAGGTCCCTTCTTCAGATGTAATCATTAATGTAAACCAACAATGTTTTTTTTTTACAATGTAGCATTTTTTGTATTTTTAGCACGTGAGTTCACTATTTACACGAAGCACCTGCAGAAAGGAGAGAGTAGGCAGTCCAACAAAGCCCATGATCCACACAAGGTAGCTGGCTGGGCATGATAGGCGCGGATCATCCCATCAGCTGTTATTTTACATGCTTCACGTATCCATGAAAAGGATTAATTACAGAACACGTATTAGGAGAGAAAAAAAACCTGTGTTTTTGGCAGTTAGAGACGGATCGGAGCGGGGGGGGGGGTCAGCAACGTAGAGTCTAGACAGAGGAGATTGCATTGAAATCTGGAAGTCATTCTGCAAGGCTGTGGCACATGGCAGCTAGACTGCAACGAGCGATCGGATTACACCCCCTAATTACACATGAAAAATGTTCACATCACTTCGCTTAAGTACTTGGAAAAATAGATGCTCAAATGGCCATTGTGAGCGGCTGCAATTCAGTTGGGGGTCTTCATAGCCGAGACGTTTTACGATATGACATTTAAGAAATAAACAGCCCTCGACCGTGATCCCCCCCCCCTTCGTGTATTTATAAAAATATAAAGAAAAGGGGGAAGATTGGTGAAGAAAAGTAACCGCATGTAACAGACGGTAGTTTGCTTATATACAATTTTTGTAAGATGGATGTATTATTTTAGGTATTATTTTTATGGGTTACATTCCGGTATTTAGGGAATTCTGCGGAATATTTATTTAAACGCTGGAACGCTCATTTGTTACATAAGGGTGAATATTTTACAATTTGACTTTGAATAATTCCCTTACAAAAAAAAATACTGCCGTTTTTCTGAAGTAATACTGCAGTTTTTTGGACATGAAAAAACTGTAATACTGCACTTTTACTGCACTTTTACTGCATTTGTACTTCACTGTACTGCAGCTATTTTTGTAAGGAAGTACAAATGCAATAAAGCTGCAGTACATTGAAGTACAAATGTAGGTTTGCAATATAAAAAAAAGTGCAGTAAAAGTGCAGTATTGCAGTTTTTTCATGTCCAAAAAACTGCAGTATTACTTCAGAAAAAAACTGCAGTAATTTTTCATAAGGGTTGCATTGTTAATATATATGTATTTTTTTTTTAATGAGGGTATAAAGGAAAACTCGATGTTCCATGGGCCCACATACTGTATATTGGACTGGTTTCCCTAACGCCAACTCCTATCATGCTTGCTGACCAGAAGTATATAATATAATAAATTATGGTGCGGTAAATTAGAAGTTGAAATAATGCAGGAGCTTCAAGGCAAAGGTTTTATGACAAATGTCTCCTTTTCACGGGAAAAGCCCCCTGTATCGTGACTTTATAAATAATAGTTATATATATATATATATAATAATATATATTCCTGGAATTGATCCCCAAACTCTTGCACATGCCTTAAGGTAAAATATACCGTATTGGCTGGATTATAGGCTGCACCCTTAAAGTTTGGTGCTATTTTAAAGAAATGCTTTAAATAATTTAAAATTAATAAAAAATACACATTAGTGGAATGGTAAAACAGTAATTTATCTAATGAATAGGAATACGTGTATTGTAACATTTTTGGTATCTATTATGCCGTTAGTCAGCATATGTTATATACAAACAGATATTTGGAAAACCAATAGCCATTTTAAGGTTCCCCCCTTAATTCATAATGCACCTTACTTATAGATATGCCCCACAGATATGCCCCTCTGCCCCCTGATATGTCACTCTGCTCCCCAGATATGCTTTACGCCCTATGCCCCCAGATGTGCTTTATGCCTTCCAGATATGCCACTCCGCCCCCCCCCCCCGACTTACCAATGCATCCTCAGACTCCATGGTGTCTAGCGGGGGTAGCCGGTGAACGGCTGTGCGATGCGCGTAGACAACCTCTGCTGCTGCTCACCACTTCCGCAGGTGCTCCAACATAGAAGCCCCGGCGGAAGTGACTGCCGCGGAGGTTGTCTGTACGCATCGCACAATCATTCACCAGCTACAAGAGAAGAGGATCCAGGTCCCCTGCAGCGCTGCGGGGGACCTGGATCCTAACCCTGCGCAGGTTAGGAGAGCATCCCTGCTCTAAACCCTGACATCAGACAGTAGGAAACTCTTTTTGTAGTCACAAAAGAGTACAAAACTAATGTAGGAGATTTCTTAGACCGCACCTCAGCTACAAACGGTCTCTTTTGTGAATATAAGCTGCTTGTTTACAAACAGGATAAAATGTGCTTCTCCTAAACGTTTACATAAACAGCATATCACCCCCCTCCCTCTGGCCATTTCAAATGTTAAGAGGTATGGATATGCAGTATAGGTGTTATTATATTATATTATTATTATTATATGAACAGCAAGCAATATATTCCTATTCCAAAGTCATATAGTGCGCGGTAGTCACGGTAACATCCTAACTTCCTGTTCTCTGCATGATCTCTCTGTTATCTCTCCCTTGATATCAAGTTGCTGACTGTTGTTGATTGGTTCCGTAAGCCTTTGTATGGGGGGGTGAGGAGAAGGGAGAGAACCTCAGGACAGGAAATTGATTAAATAATGCTGATTTTGCCACCTTTCGGTAACACAAAACATAGAACATATGGGAAGGTTTAACACAGGGATCTTATTACGCTACAAGCTGTGAAGGTGACAGCTTTCTTTTTAAAACTCTTTAACCCACTCTAGCCTTTTTAAAGATACAATTTCATAATAAAAGAAATGATGATTGCCCCTCGCCACAACTAGAATAATTTCCCGAGGTCTATAGGGTGCTGGTGATTGGCAATTATTGCCGGGGTGCTTAAGCCAAGTAATATAACCTTTTAAAAAAAATTGGATCGGTTCAAATTTAAGATAACTGTGCAGATGGAAACGATTAAAAACATCATGCCTGATTCAATTAGTTCCTGTATCGAAGAGGTAGAAATGGACGTAACATCATTATAAGGATGAATAGAAGGTAGAACCGTATAATTGCCTATTTCCCCCACAAGGATACAATGTAATCTGGAGTTTACACCCAAATCATCCTCATTAACCCCTCGTTTTCTTTATAATTCCAAAAACTGCTGGAAAAAGAAGCTGAATTTAAGGATAAAAAAATAAAAAATTTGAAGGCTTTCATTAACTCAAATAAGTAGGGAGTATATTTATATGGGTGGCACAACTAAAATGAAAAATACATTTCATATAAAATTAGGTAGTATATATATATATATTATAATATATATATATATATACTACCTAATTTTATATGAAATGTATTTTTCATATTGAGACTATTTTATAGGCAGAGCTTATGATTAATGGGGTGCTCCTCATTTTCTGACCCTTTGATGACATTTCCATAGCAGGTGGGCCGTATTTAGTCATTTGAAAGATCCAATGCAGTCTCAAAGTACTGGAGGCTACTGGTGCAGACCAGTATGTACACTCGCTTCCAGACAAAGATGGATTTGGTTTATGTTATTTTTTTTGGGTGCTTTTTTCTTTTCCGTCACTCTTTTTTTCTTGGAGGGAAGAGGAGGGGATGGGGAAAGGATGTCTCCTAAGGGATTAAAACCTATTTTAACCCCCATCCCCATTTAAGCATTAACAACCCCCAAAGCTAGGTACCGCGGCCATTTTTTGTCCTGCCAGTCCAACCTTGTCCCCCTTACAGCTAGGCAAGACAACCTTGACTTGCTATGAGTCAAGCTGGGGCTGATACCAAGACCCAGGGCCCAGCGTTCTGTGCATAAGTCATTGCCAGACCTGGTTGCCTCGTATGGGGAATCCTCACCTATGTCTTTCTAAAAGGAAGACTAAATGGGACGAGCCATTGTATTTGGCAAGGAAAAATACAAGACTTATTTTAAAACCAGTAAAGTATTCTAATCTCCCCAAACTCATGTTATTTCTAAAAAAGTATTTATTTTGCTCTTTTCTTTTTGACACTTTGATAAATGAGCTCATTTAAGAAATGGAGCGTTTGGCTGGGCTGTCTGAACGTTGACATAAATTAATTAGCTGTTTTGGTCCTGTACATCTGTACATCTTTGACTATTCATGTAGTAAATGATCTTACAAACATGAACTCATAATCCATGTAATTTGCCTAAAAATAAACTTTCTCCAAGATGATGTAAGTTTGGATGTACACCTGCTTTTTTTTTTTAGCCATGGTGTAATAGACTAGTTAACAGTTGCATGGACAATATCTGAAACCACTGTAGCACGTAGTTAAATGGGGTTAGGAAATATCCTTCAATGAACCATAGAGGCTTGGTATACTACGCTGATTTTTATTATATCATCATTTAAAGAAATTAGATATTTTTTTGCATAACAAGGACTGGATTCTATTAAGTGAGATAAATTATGATAAATTATGAGATAAATTATGTGTGCGTATATACACAGTATATATATATATATATATATATATATATATATATATATATATAAAACAATTTAAAACATGACACTGTGCAATATAAAGGGGACAGATGTCAACACTTCGCAGAATGTATACTCTCCTGTCTCTTCCAAAATGTCTTAACAGAAAAATAATTCATAAAAACACAAAACCAAAAGAATTCCATCAATGGGTTCCATCAATGGGTATATTCTTCTTCTAACGTGCTTGTTACTTTAGATGCCCTGAACACTGTATGTGTAATTACAAATAAAACACCCCATAAAGCCTTAGTAGGCAGTGGCTTAAAACCTAAATTGTGAGTTTGCAAGAGAGTTTAACATTTCCACCCAATAAATGTACTATAAACGACAAAGAACCAACTTCGGTGAGGTTTTCCTGCAAGAAAGGCATTCTATTAACTTGATCCTTCTAGCCGGAGTAACTATCTACCTGAGTTTGTTCTTTTATTATGCAGGACGAAGTCTTTAAGACGGAATGTTCAACACGTAAAAATCTGAATACTAAACCCAAAAATAAAAAACAAGGAAGAAAGGATTTTGAAAACATAATCCTACAAGTGAACAACATAAATAGAATTCACACAACCAGAGAGCAGAATGTGTGAAATTGTTGCACCCAATGTCCCAGGATAGGCGACCCAATGTCCCAGGTAGACTTTATTGTTCTACTGGAATAACGAGCCTCTTATTTTACCAAATATTCTAAATACATCAACCCATCATTTTTGGGGAAGGACATCACATTATTAACAACTACTATTTTTTCTGGAATGGAGAAGACTAAAAAGCCAGTAACTATGGGGTAAACGAAAGGGCATAAGTGCTGTATGCGTCTGGCCACGGGTTTATTCCCCATCTGGGAGTAGGTATGAGATACATCTGAAACTCATCATCTTGATTTGGAAGTAGATTATCGCCACAGCTGAGTTCCACTAACGCAGCTTACATGCCGCAGGTGTGTGGGGATCCGCGGGTCTATGAGTAAGGAATTTCATATTGAAAGTAATCACAGAAGAGAGAACTAAATCTCGGAATAATCTCTAAAATCCTGATTTTTCCCCTGCCCTATTAACCTTTTATCTGCAATAGTATCAATGGCTTTCTACATTCTGCTAACGTCAGCCTACTTTCTGTGACGGGTCGGTGTCCTTTATAGGTTATTTCATAAAACTGGTCCACAGTGTTTTGTCATAATGCGCATTTTGGGACAGTTGAACATTTTGCAGATGAAATCCCCAGTATGTTCTCCTGCATGCACCACAGCAGGGCCACCAGCTGCCACTTTCACGCCACCCTCCGTACTGTTGGGATATGGCATGACATTCAGGTGCCTTGCCTTTGAAGGACATGGTGCCAGGCGGAAGTGAACTAATGTGTCAATGCGACAGAGACCTGCATAGCGTTAATAAACCTAGGTTAGAATACGTCACTGATTGAAAGCAACTGAATTCTGGGAAGGGGGTATTGAAGGCAACGTTTGCCCTGGGCTACTAGCGACCTCAACAGCAGCCCAGTTGCTCCAATGCTAGACCAACGGAGATTGAGATTGAAGGGCAACTTTTCCTAGAGATGCGCAAAAACCTTCACCAATGTTCTCAAAATGACATTTCCATATTAAGATTGCTTTCACTTTTTGGTCAACTCATCCCTCCAAAAAGCAAACAGGGGTCTCTGGCCTTAAAAGATCAGGTATACAAAGAACAAAATACTGTCTGCGCTTCTCACCCTAATAAAGTTGGCAGCAAATATATGAACATAAAAATGAGAGGTTTTGGTTATATGAATTGGCCAAAGCATAATTAAGCTCACCCGCCACGTCAAGGCACACTCTCAATAGGGTGAGAACCTACTCTCACCTCCTACATAGTGGGCACACAAAGCAGTTTATACGGCTACCAAAACCTTATTAATGTGTTGGGGGAGGTGCAATTAAACCTCCTCCCATTTAACCCCTGGACAGCAAGCTGCAACCAAACTGATGAGGAGCCAACAACCTCAAATATGTGCAAACAGGGAAAAGAAAAAATGTCGGTGCGCTAAGCTAGTCTCAGGCTCAAATAATACAAATGTATAGTATGAGGCCTACCAAACAGTGTGAGCCTGCTGCAAATACAGTGTGTTGGCTGTACAATGTATACAAAGAACAAAATACTGTCTGCGCTTCTCATTTTTATGTTTATATATTTGCTGCCAACTTATTAGGGTGAGAAGCGCAGACAGTATTTTGTTCTTTGTATACATTGTACAGCCAACACACTGTATTTGCAGCAGGCTCACACTGTTTGGTAGGCCTCATACTATACATTTGTATTATTTGAGCCTGAGACTAGCTTAGCGCACCGACATTTTTTCTTTTCCTTAAAAGATCAGGGCCAGGTTTGATACAAAGCCATATCCTGGAAACTCCGCAGCTGACAGTCACAAGGTCCTCCATTGTTCACTGAACCACTCGGATTCAAGAGCTGAAGCTTACTTGGTGCAGAAGGGAAGTTTTGCTTTGTGGCAGATAAATGGAATAGCTTCCCAGCAGAATTGGTAGAGGTTAGTACAGTAAGAGAATTTAAACATGCATGGGATAGACATATGGCTCCTGAATCTAAAATGAGACCAATTACTGATGAAGGTCTGAGTTTTTATGTCAGACTAGATGGGTCTTATCTACGGCCAAATTCTATGTCTGGGTGATAGATGTGCGTCTGATTTGGTAGGAAATAGGGTGAAAACATCATATACATACATGGCAAACATATATATGTCTATTGTAAACAATGACCAGTTGAGGAGGATGTCCAACGTGAGCAGGCAGTCAAGTATGAAACGCGTGAAACGTGTTGGGTTATTTCGTCTCCCGGTCAGAATAGAGCGTTTATTACTGTTGGCTTGTTGAATATCGGATCAGCTTTTCGCTGGCATTTTTTTGCCAGTTAAGGCAGGTCTATATTAGGGTTGGAATTTAATGGGGCAGTGATATAAGATTATAAGGAAAACCATTGCCACTTATATAACACAATGACATGAACGTTAGGACAGAATGATGACTAGTATCACTAGAATATTTAGCCTCTATTTCCTGGGACCACCCCGTAATAGCGTGGACACTTGTTACACTTCCCATCTATTATTTTTTTATTTGATTTTATTTTGTTATTAATAGAGGTTACGTTTTAGATTTCTTTTTTTTTTCTATAGTTGTTTGAATTGACTGTTTTGGGCCTTAGTTCCCTCTAGTAGTATACCCTGGTTGGAGTTGGTGACCCTCACAGCTCTTGTCCCCCTTAGCTCTCCCAAGTGAGAAAGGAAGAAGGGATTGAATGCCGCCAATAACCAGCAGTGAGTACCAGAGCCTTGCGAAGAGTCCTCTGACCTATGTAACAATACAACTAAAAACTCCATGTGCCCATACCTGGGAACTCTCTAGGTTTGACCCAAGGTTTTCTGGTGAAGCCGTGCTTCGCTGGACCTCCAGGTCAGTTTTTTATTTGTGCCTTTGGCCACTCCTACTCTACACCTACTTCCTGCCCACTTCCCTCCCACTCCACACCCACTAAAGTGGGACCAGCCCTTCCCCTACTTGGACCTAGCCTCCCCCCAGTGCCCAGAAGAAGGAGCACTCTCGGGAAGCCTTCTCTGGGAAGTTCCTAGTTGTGTAGGTGTCCTGCCTACCAAGATGACATCTCAGGGCCGAGGCTCACGCGTAAAACTTTTCCTACCTGTTGTATAACCCTGCAAACTAGAAACAGAGGCCCAGAATACCGAGAAGGAGACATAAGGTGACCCGAGAGCTCGTGTCAAGTGGTTTATTTTTAACTCATAGCAGATTCTTAGCTCCTCGCATTGCCATGAGCATGATCTTCATAGCTATGAATATCACATTTTTGGCAAAAAAACTGATGTAAATTGAAATTCCTTTTTAAAGAACTAAAATCTCAGGATTATAGCCATGGATGGAGTATAGCCTACCCGTCATGAATGCAATGAATAAAGAACTATGCTTCAAAGAAAAAGCAAAAGTCCTTTTATACCAAGTAGAGCTGGATTTTTATCCATCATACGAGAGGAATGCCCAGCTCATTGTGATCGGTGTTTCAATTTCTTCAATTATCCTTGATTTTTCTAGAATTACAGAGAGCACACTTTAGAGGCATCACTTTAGAGGCATCACTGTCTGGTTATTGTTAACCCTTCTATGTTCAGACCGTATCTTCACAGTAATTATTTTAACATGGAACCGTTTTTGGTAATTTCAAATAAAATCGTTTTTATTTGACGGCAGATATTGGCCCGTCTTCTAATGACTTGGCCTTGCTCTTGTCTTATGTTCAAGATGGCCTTATACCTATACTATGCATGTTCAATGGAACAGTAATATATATTTTTTACACTTCTGTTAACCCTTAATCTCCATTGTCACTTCTATATGTTGTAATTTGTAGTATTTATACCTTTTGTGATATCCAAAATACTGTTTTACTAAACTTTTTTTTTACTAATTAATAAAAAATCAATATATAGAAAAATAAATTTATATTATAATAATTTACATTTATAAAGTTATTATGTTATATAATGTTATCACTCAAACAAAATAAAAAACACAAAAAAACTTTTGCTAGCTGTACACAACGGGTATATAATGTAATTTGCAGAAATACTGGCATTGGGTACGTAGTATGAGACAAAGTCTTTCAGTCCAGTTACTTTTCTTTCACATCTGCCAGGCCCGGACTGGCCATCGGGCACACCGGGCATTTGCCCGGTGGGCCGGGCCACGGCAGGGCCGCATTGACTTAGGGGCATATTGAGAAATGGGGAAGGGGGTTACATAGTGAGAAGGGGCAGATAAGATGAAGAGAGGGGGTAGTGTGAATGCGTATGAGAATGAATAAATGTGTGGATGAATTGTGTGAATGCGTATGACAATTAATGAATTCATGTGAGGATGAATTGCTTGAATGATTTGTGAGACTGCATTAATGAATGTGTTAATGATTTGTGTGAATGATTAAATGCAAAGATGGTACATGAAGGGTGGGCTTTAACAAATAAATAAATAAATAAATAAATAAATATGGGCTGCTCAGGCTTAAACGCCCGGGCCTATTCTTTGTCCCAGTCCGGGCCTGACATCTGCGTAACAGTCAAAACAGATGCCATGAATTTGGATATATTTAATATCTTAAATTACCTCCTGATGGTGGAAAACAAACAAAAAAAAGATTAGTGACCTCACTTAGACATCTCCATATTTGCACCAAATGTTTAATGTAAAAAGCTCAAACATGCTTATGGAATGAGCATTACTAGCAATTGTCCAGCAGAGGGCAGTAAAAGCAAATTGATGTTATAAAGCAAACATGATGAAGACTTTGACAGAAGGGTCAATAACTGAAATGTTTACTTTTGCAGCATGTTTAGAGCATGTTCATTCAATATATTTTTTTCCCTGTTTTGTTTTATGTTAATGTTTTTTTGTTCTCACCCTTGCTGATCTAATCATGGGGAGGGGGAGTGTGGACTGTGGCAAGCTGTTGTCCTGGTACATGGCTGTAATTTAAAAATAAATTAGAAAAAAAATGGAATATGGTTAAAAAAAACTAAAAAAAAAGGCTTAATTGAGGGTTTTTTGTCTTTACTTAGATCAGCAGTGGGGTTGGACGTGGTAGACTTGTGTCTTTGCTAGCAGAAAATGTGTAAGTGAAATATACTCTTCTTCTATCAAATAATCATAATAATATGATCATATAATATTATATGATAATGTAATATTATTATTGATCTAAAGTTATCAATAGGTCCCAACATCACTTAAAAAGCCCTAGTAAAGGCCAGCCACCTGGCTCCATATCACAGTCTGGATTATTTCACATTCCCTGACTGTGGTAACATATATATTTGTACCCTCTATGGGCGACTGGTATGTTGGGAGGTATGGCGAAACAGCTCTTTCAGTCTTCATGGACAAAATGTATTTCATTCCTTTAACGGGTCTGGCAGAACAAGCTGTACGCATCATTCTTAAAGGGATGTTGAATTCTAAAACATGGCAGATCACCAAGTGTATTTGTATGTATTCAAAAAACAAAATAACTGTATCCGAGAGAACAAGACAATCTCGTGCAGCCCATTACACCTCTGATGTCAATGAGTATGGCCCACCTCTTTGCTTCTATTTCTTCTATGTCGTTTACAACTAACACGTATTAATGTTCACTAAAATCATCAAATTTAACAGGAAACCTCAAAATAGATTGTAAGCTCACAGGGCTAGGGCCCTCTTCCTCTTCTTCACCAATGTGTCATGTGTTTTCTTGTTATAATTAATTTTGAATATTATCCATTTTTATTTTATTTTGTCAATGCTTTATATTCTCTTATTGTAATAGCTCTATGGTTACAATGTAATAATAATAATAAGTTTATTTACATCACAATGACATCACAATAAGAGGGCTGGACTGGAGATAACTGTAAAGCTGACGGGTGCCAATGACAGAAGTGCGGCTGACGGCTGTATATGGGAGTATATGAGAGTATGGAGCAATGCAGGCCAGCGGCTTACTGGGCATTTGCCGGGTGTGCCAGATGGCCAGTCTGGGCCTGGTGTGCCCTGATTAATCAGGGAAAAGAATAAAGCATAAAGAATAAGAATAAAGCAAGTATTAATATAAATATACCTATTTTAAGATTTGCTTTTGTTGAAAAGAATGTGAGTATAAAAATAAACATATGTAATTATATATATAAGTATAATAAGTATAAATAATTATATAAGTATAAAGCAGATTGCTGAATCGTTACTACACAATATGCACTTAAAAAATACATTTTTAGGTATGAAAAATAATCAGTAAATTGATATTATATATATATATTACCACAGTCAGGGAACGTGAAGTATTATAGGGTTGAGAAAGTCCAGACTGTGATATGCATGATAAACGGGGTGTGGATATTTGTTTAAAGAATCCTTCTTTTTGACTCAACAGATGAATGGATTTTTCCAGCCGTAGGGATGACAATTCGGTGTTTACACATAACCCCTGTCTCATCAAGACACAAATCTGTCGATGACGTCATATGTATGCTTACAGCGGGGAACGGTGTTACTACAAGCATGCCAGGAATTCCATGATCCTGGACAGAAATAAAAGTGGAAGCATTGTGTATCTTCTTAAACATTCTTACGCTTACAGCATCTCAGAGACCGGTGTACACCATTTTTTACTTGTCTTGGGAACGTCACAGTGTTGGCTGCCCGGAGCTGCCCCTCTACTAGGGCTGTGGCTGGGGTAATAGGTAGAGCTAGATGCACATTGGGATGGAGCTACCCCCAGTGGCATATTTACCTTCTGCTGCCCCCTCTGTCCTTTCTACTGGGCATCGGGGTATGACATCATATCCCGGCTGCCACCCGCCTGGACCTACCACCCAAGGTCCAAGCCTAGTTGACCTAGGCCAGAATACACCACTGCCTAGAGGAGGAACGGGCACCCAGTGCAGTGATTTCAATGCATTTAATCATAAATGAGCTTTCTGTTGGTGAAAATTCCCCCTGAAAATCTGGCTTCCTAACTCAGACCCAGATGTTTTGGATCACTCTAAGCAGATAGCATTTTTTCCCGCGCGTAAACACTTCAATAAACAGTGATTTAGAAAATATGCGCCACCGATCGCCGCCAGCTTGGGTTCTGATTAGTAGCCGGCGTCAGGAGAAATGTTCATCACGGATCTACAAACAGAACTATTTATAGTGGCAAAAACCGCTGATAAATCAGGATATTTTGCACTCAATCATTTGCAAATTACCCGGGCATTACAGTGAATTTCTTCGATGTGTGCTCATGTATCATTCTTTGCCTGCTTTGCGGTAACGTGCCGGTTACCACTTGCTTACACAACAAAAAAAAAGGCTAAAATCTGAATTAAATTCTTTGTTCCTTAGTGTGTGTTGTCCGTGGTGTGTGTGCACAATCATAACACAACGTCATTTGGGTTGTATTCATTTATCTTAGCGATTACACATTGAGCTTTTTCTGTCTCTGATTTCCTCTGTTGTCTAAACTTCGGTAATTGATGTCCTAAAGATTCACAAACAGCAAGTAATGGGAAGGCGACATAAACATTTCACAAACACAGCGAACCGTTCGTTCCTTGGGTTGGGCAGGAATTTGGAGACGCTTAGCGTGGATTGTGTCACGAATCGCCTGGTAGCTCCGCTCTAGAAATGGGAACCCGGCCATCTATGTAGCTACTAGCGATCCATCTCTCAATCAGAAAAGTATTATTATAGTATTTTCATTAAACATCTAATGGAAATGTATGAGCTCTGCGTAATGTTGGTGCTATATAAATAAAATATAATAATAATAATAATAATAATAATGAACAAATACAATAGTTAAACCCATTTCACCTTTAAACAATAAGTTTGAGAATTCAATGAAACCACATTCTCACAACTATATAATTTATCTGTTAAGCTGTGAGATTTTTTGTTTATATAACTCTATATATATATTATATATATATAATATATATATATATATATTAGGCTAAATTATCTCTTTTCCTAGGTAACATAAAATGTGCTTTATTTAGGGAAAAATTGTTGGTACCCTATCAAACTATGAGTTCCATTTTTATTTTTTTAAATCTTTTTTTATTATTTTTTTATTGTTTTTTTTATATTTTTTTTTATCATTTCATAATTCGGATCACAAAGGGACAAATTATTCTCAGTTTCCACTGGACAGATACCTATTGGCCACTAGAAAAGGATGTTACTAAGCTTTACCCCGTTCCTCCAATCGGGGGGGGCGGGTCTGCCCGGAAGCTCCACCCTTTCGCGGGAAGAGCTCCAGGAGTCTGAATACACGGGGAGAAGACGAAAACAGCAGATAAGGTGGGGAGACACTAAGAGAGAGTGAGAGAGAGCGTGAGAGCGAGAGAGCGAGAGCGTGAGAGCGAGAACGTGAAAGAACAAACGTGAAAAACTACTGTTTTCGCTTTCTAGTAATGTTTCTTTTATTACATTTTGTTTAAATTAACATCAGAATTTAGCTGTGCGGCCTAAATTCAGGACTATACCATCATTTTCCTAATATATGCAACCTAGACAAAATTCAAATGAATTTCTCGTTAAATAAATACATTTGTGAAGACACTAGCCACCTGTGACGTGTCAGTGAATTTGATTTTATGATTCACACATTTTCATCACACGTCTTAACCTGAGATTTTTTAAAACATCCTTGGGCAAAATGGCAGCAGCCAAAGGTTTTATGATTAATATCTGCCATCGATATATCATTGACTTATCTGTAGCTAAAGCAATTATTCTCCCATTCCGGTATTTTTTAAGAGATTAGACGCTTGGCACATTAAGATTTTCCAACAAAAGGTAATCATCATTTCATTCCCGGACGCTGCTTTATACACGCCAATTAAATGCAGCTTTTTAAATAATGGAAGAAATTAGTCAGTGGAAAATCATTCAAGACTCGAAAAATCTACCTCCTTTTCTTTAACGTTTGTTGTATCTGTGACAAAAATCTAATAGAACGAGCTTATTTCAGCTGGCATTTTTTTTAATTTGTCACTATATAAACAAACTAGGGGCATTTGAAAATCAAATTGTTTTGATCGATAAAATGGCGGATCTCTTCAGGGGTGGGGCTATTGTATGAACAATACTTTTTCTTGAGGTGCAGCAAAACGCAAATCTGGCGGGAAGCAATCTAGCCCCACCCATATATTTGACGACTCGCCCATTTCAAGCATGCCCCACCCATTTTGTGAAATGCCCCTTTTTTTCCCAGTACAAAATGCGTAAGATCATTTTCCTTAATGTTTTACTACTGAACACCACGCTGAAATTAGTGTTTAGAAAAGGATTATACAAAAAGTAGAAGATAACACTGGAATCCTACGGTCAGCACAAACAGGAAGTTGAAACGCACTTCCTGGAATCTACCTGTGTTGTTGTAGCATTCGCCTCTAGCATTAGATTAATTTACAACTATGCAGCTATTATTACAAATATATCTAACATTCAATACAACAAACAATAAAAATTTATTTTAATACCGCAACTTAAGCGGAAAAAAAGAATAGAAACATGATAACTGATACATACTCCATGCCCAGAGGGGCTAAAATGTTACATGAAAAAATAAAAATAACATTACAAAGTATGGACAGAAAACGGTAATGTGAAACATATGTAATTACTACGCTGATGATGCATGTGGCTCGCTCAGTGCTTATGGTACAGATATTAAAATTCATGGAGCATTAAAGGGGAAGTCCCATGTGAAAAATATTTTCTTCCTTGAGGATAAACTCCAGTAATAAAGGTGAGCATTGAGAAAAAGCTGGTTTCATCTCATTTTGTTCCAGTAAACTCCCTTTATCTGCAGACCTGGAGGCCGCCTTTGTTATCAGTCATGTGATATTTTGGGTGATTTTCCTGCTCAAACACCACACTGAGCTGATGCTTTATGGCGATGCTAATGAAGTCCGTTCCTCCATAGACCATTAATCAGAGTGTCAGAATGGGTGATTAAGACTGAGACTAGATCATTAGTTCAAATCGGTGAATACTGTTAATTACAGAAGGATGATATTATAAGCAAAAGAGCTGATTGCCAACACATCACCAAAACCAAGCCAAATGAAACTAGGGCAGTGATTATTTAATGAAGCTCTTCCTATGCCAGCAACGACTATGGTGAAAAACTCAATGCAAACATAGTCTTCATTTCACAATAAGCTTATATTTAGTTTGTTTCTGTGTACATACTTGACGTGAAGGAAGGGAGATTGCCTATAATCATAATTTGTAGCCAACGCGGACTCCGTGACGTAGAAGAAATATATTTTATTGTAAAATGTGAGCTGTGGTGAGATACAAAAACTTAACTCGCCCCATTAACCCTCGCCGTGTGGTTAATTTTCCATCACTTGAAGATTCTATAATTACTTTTTTTTAATATAAAATGAATAAATAAATAAAACCCACACTCAATTTCATTTCATAAAGGCCACATCCATGTCTAAATACACCTATATCTGGAGCACAGTGAACACACAGATCAGACATAACTGTGCCAATAAAACTGGGACTCGGCAAACGATTTTAAATATTAAATATTAACTTTTTTTATGGAACTGTTCTACAATAAACTGGAGTGATGCGTAAAGATATGCAATTCCTGAAATCACGCTTGTGAAATAATGACATCTATTAAAAGAGTTACTTGAGCTTCTGTTGCTGGCCGTAAATCACTATGTTGGACGCGCCGGTTAATTCTGTTGAGTGTTTTCTGCACAAAAACACATAAGTTTATATATGATGTCACTTTAAATGGCTGGCCTGTGCACCTTTTCATTCACAGTTTTACTTTTTGGTGTAACTGTATAATTTTTATTTTATTCCCCTTTTATACCTGTGAAATCTTTGTATTTGATCCATACTGTTTCTAACCACCAAACAATGGGCAAATATTAGATACCATCGCCTATGGGCAAGGTACGATGCAACTTAACCTCTCTTTTAATGCGAACATAAGAAGTGTACAAAAAAGTGTGCTTTTAAAAAAAAAAGCTGTTTCTTTTTTCTCTTTTTTGGGTTTCTGGCTATAAGACTAATTCCAATCTACAAATATTGGAACGAATATAATAATTTGGACTTGGTTCATATTGAACTTTTTTTTTAACCCCTTAATGACAAAGCACGTAAATGTACGGGCTCAAAATGCATTGTTTTCAATGGATTTAGGGACCGCCCATTGTCCATAAGGGGTTAATATTGCTATTGCGTTGAAATTTTTTTTTTGAGAACATAATTTGGCAGCAAATTAATTGTATATATTTTTTTAATGTAGTTATACTTGCCAATAATAAAAAATTAAATTAAAAATCGGTTCAGTCAATAAAATAATTTTGTAATTGTAAGAAAAATGTTCAATGTTTCCAATTATTCTGTAAAGAGGGAAAAAAAAATGTTTCTCTAGCAATGATGCAGCAAAAATGTCATATCAGGGAATGGCTTCTATAAATGAAAATAACCCTCAGTGTTCAGTCCCGAGCAGGGCACGGTGAACATAAATTAATACAGGAAATGGGACAAAAGAAAAATGTTAGTAAATTCATATTGTGTGGGTGTTGCTTAGCGATGAAAGAGAAATAAAGTGAATAAGCAGTCAAGAGCTATGAATTTTTTTTATGAGCCACTGAAGGTCTATAAAAACCGTGGCTTTATTTGATTGGCTTTATTTATTGAATTAGGAATGTGGCGGTGCCATTTTGGCTAACAAATATAAGTATAAATGTGTACTTTTAGAGGTCGTGCCCAAATATTATTAAGGGTCAGTGAACCAAGACAGTCAAGAGCACTGTAAGCGCATGTAGGTGCACAAAAAATTTTAATAATTTTAAAAATAAAATCTAGAAGGTAGCAAAATGGGTTGACTCCCGCTTCAAACTAAATTATCTCCAAAATAATCATAATTTGGATAGTTTTAAAAAAAACCCCAACAACTGTGAAGGCTTCAGTTTCTGCTACTGCTGTCATTCACCTCCGTTGCGGTTTTACATGGAATATTCTGGAGAAGAAACAGAAAAAAAGATATATTTGTTATATTTGATAAGCAATAACTACTCCATTGAGCTGGCAGACCCATCATCATATTTAAATTGCAGTTGCCTATAGGCTCCGGGACAAATGTTACCCCCCCCAAAACATAAATTGTTTCAATATATATATATCTTGAGTACTCGTATTGTCCATATTGTGCAGAAAAGTATTGTCACCGGTAGTCCCCCACTGGGATGTCCATGGCTCCCTCCCTGTGATTATGGTCATAAATCATTAAACTCCTAATTTTGTGGCACATAATTTACCAATGAGTAGCATAGCGGTTGCTTTTTTGGCACTGAAAGGGTTAATCGAAGGCCATGGGTATACTGGGGTTTTTAACACCCCCCCCCATGCAGGTGCAGGGTCTTTATCTGCTCAGCGCTCACCCTACTGAGTCACACCGGGGACGGTTGGGTCTTTTAAAAAATGAATTTCAGCGTATTTATTATTATTATTTAGAGGACGATCTTGAATCAGACTTTTTTCATAGTTAACGCTGAGCACCAGGCTGTAGGATGTAACGAGATTTACACAAGCCGCAGCGTTCTATTAATAATGTAAGGGGAATTTTGATACATTTCCTGGCCTGGTCTTATCTTCCTCTAATATCTATTAACTTTGCTAGGTCAAATTAATCCTTGCATAACAGAAAAAAACATCCTAATAATTGTCTTGCAGAGATAATAGATTTTGGCATGATAATGAAATGACCAAAACCAAATTTCAAGCTCAGGCTTGTAAAAAGTATTGAGCCACATTAGGAATCCGGAACACGGGATTACACCGAAATTATCAGTGGTGGAAATAATGCAATCTACTGAAACATTTCAGGTTTCCTTAATTGCGGAAGGAACTTCTCCAACTGTAATGGGACCTTCTCCAACTGTAATGGGACCTTCTCTAACTGTAATGGGACCTTCTCCAACTGTAATGGGACCTTCTCCAACTGTAATGAGACCTTCTACAACTGTAATGGGACCTTTCTACAAACTGTAAATTGGGACCTTTCTCTACTTGTAACTGGGAACCCTCATCCCAACTCGTAACTGGGACCTTCTCCAACTGTTAATGAGACCTTCTACAACTGATAATGAGACCTTTCTCACAAATGTAATGGGACCTTCTCCAAACTGTAATTGAGGACCTTCTCCAACTGTAATGGGACCTTCTCAACTGTTAATGGGACCTTCTCCAACTGTAATGGGACCTTCATCCAACTGTCAATGGGACCTTCCTCCAACTGTAATGGACCTTCCTCCAACTGTTAACTGGGACCTTCTCCAACTGTAATGAGACTATTCCAACTGTAATAGACCTTCTACAACTTGTAATGGGACTATCTCCAACCTGTAATTGGGGACCTTCTCCAACTGTAATGGGACCTTCTCCAACTGTAATGGGACATGCGGCTTCTAAACCATCTGCTGGTTCAATGTTGTAGAATGAACCCAAAAATCACAATTAGCTCAATGGGCCTCCTCGGTGGACTACATGTGGGAAAATTTCCTATGGGTTTATGTCTACATAACCCAACCTTGAGTTTTTGGAAGCAAGGTGACACAGATTGACTGAGCTTGGGCCAGAAGTTAACCTAGTCAACTCAGGTGATGCAGAAGTCTATGGTATGTTCGTGATCACCACCCCTCGCTCATGGGACAATTAAGCCCCTGGCATCAGACTCATGCCT
>VKOC01000002.1:1528742-1545011 GCA_009364415.1 Spea multiplicata | reverse complement strand
CTTGCCATATAAAGTAAAAAAAAAGTATTAAAGCAGAGCCGGCCGGCGGCATCAACACGCACCGGCCGTTTAGATTACCTTCCCAGCAGTCTGATGGCTGCATAGTGATGGGAGCAGCGTGAGGGCTGAAAGGTCCGTGCGAGGGGGCGGAGCTTTCACCCCTCACGCTGCTCCCATCATTAGACGGCCATCGCACACGGCTGCTGGGTGCTGATGCTAGCCGGCCGCCTCAGCACCCAGCGGCCGCTTTGATTAGATTTCGGGCAGCCTGGGGGCAATTGCCCCCCTGCCCAGCCCGCCTCTGGCGCCGGGGGAGGCCTCCAATGCCGTTTGCAGCCGCTCAGCGGCTGTCTTCGGTGTTAGTCTGCCTGCCGCCCAGCCCACGGACCTGCTGGCCCACCGGGAAATTTCCCGGTATCCCGGTGGGCCAGTCCGGCCCTGACTGTATACAGCGCTGGGGAATATTACTGTATACAGCACTGGGGGGATATTACTGTATACAATGTTTAGATGTTATTACTGCATACAGTGTTGGGGGTTATTACTAGACTTGGGCGCCAGCCAACTCTTCGCGTTCGTCTTCATGGGGAAAAAAATCTTCGTAGTCCCGTGTTCGGTACGGGTGAATATTTGTGTACATTGTTCATATTGGTTCTTTTATTTGTTTTTTGTAGAAGGAGTTAATACGGGGTTAACGCTGTACGCACTACGCATCGGCGTTAGCGCCAGGATTTTAAAGGTCTGTGCAAGCAACTCTATTGGTCGCCGGCAGGGGCCTCCTCTGCCATCAACCAATGAAGTGCAGATTGATGTTAGACGGGCCCCCTGCCAGCGACCAATAGAGTCGTTCGTACGGATCCTAGCGGTGAAACTTGGCCTGCGAAGACCCCGCTCCAGGAGTTAAAGGTCCGTACAAGCGACCAATAGAGTCACTGGTACAGACCTTTAACACCTGACGGTGGAACTTGGCCTTCGGAGGTTTCTAGTCTAGTTATTACTGCATACAGTGTCGGTGGGTATTACTGCATACAGTGTCGGGGGTTATTACTGTATACCGTTCTAGGAGAATTTAAAATTTCGGTGGTTACAGAAAGCTATTTCATTTACTGAAATCTTTCTCTATATTGAATAAAGGACAGGGAACCTGACAGCGGGCTATTGATACAGATTAATGGCTAATTGCTTTTACTATAGGTACTTGCTCTCGGTTTTAATCTATAGCTACTAATTTATTTATCCCCTTAAAACTTTACTGCCTTCTGCTAATGCACAGCCCTGTCTCTCCTCTAAGTCCTTATCAAGCTCCATCTAAAGCTGTAAACCCGTTTTATAAAGTGGTGAGAGAGTACGATGGTTTGGGCTAATTGATGTCTGGAAATTAGCATTACTGAGTACTGAGACGGGCCTTTGATGTTTGTGATAATGGCTATGAACTGGGTCCAGCCAACGTCTCCCACGCGGGCCACAAAGGACCTGGCTGTTTGGTCCATGATAGCGTGGTTAAGAAAAATTAACATCAGAGACATAATCTATTATTCATTATCACTACTGACAGAATTTGGAAAAGAATTTAAGAAAACCTTATTTTTTTAACATAAAGCAGAAAAAAAAGAGTTTGCATAAATAATATTAGATATGCGCTACCATTCAAAAGTTTGGGGTCACAAATGTTCCCCGTTGAGATAACATGAAATGGATCAGAAATCCAGTGCAGACGGGGTTAATGTTGTAAATGACTATTGAGGCTGGAAACGGCTGATTTTTAATGAAATCTCTTCGTAGGGGTATAGAGGCTCTTTATCACTCCCATCACTCCTGTGTTTCCGATGGCCCTTTATCACTCCCATCACTCCTGTGTTCCAATGGCCTTTATCACTCCCATCACTCCTGTGTTCCAAATGCCCTTTATCACTCCCATCACTCCTGTGTTCCAATGGCCCTTTATCACTCCCATCACTCCTGTGTTCCAATGGCACGTTGTGTTTGCTGACCCAAGTTTAAATTGAAAAAGCTAATTGATCGTTTGAAAACCTATTTACAATTATGTTACAGCCAGAAATGTCCTTGCTTTCCATGGAAACAGCTAAGTGACCCCCTTTTGAAAAGTAGCGTATATCTATCCATCTATATATGTATGCAGTCTATATATATATATATATACAGGTGTTCATTTGCTCAGATTTTCTGGGAAAAACACAAAATTGCATATTATTATAACAGCCGCTCTCTCTCTGCAGGTTGGATGCACCCCGGGAATTTGCAAGCGAGTTGAACTTTTATCTCTCTGACCTCATACTGAATACATCCGTCTAATAGCGGGTGAAAATGTTCAATTTACCTAAAAACTCCCAGATTATTAAATAAACCCATAGACTGCCATCTGACATCATTTTTCCAAACCGATCAATGTATTAAAAAACCGTTTGGATATTTTTCTAGATTTGAAATGCGTGCCGGGTTACCCCCAGTAAAAGTTGATAAGGGGATTTTTTCTCCAATGAGATAACATAACTGTCTCAGTGGGTTCTTTGCCTTCTTCTGTCTTAACTAATATGGGTTTATGGAACCCTAGAACTCGATAGAACTTGGTGGACTTTGGCTTTTTTTCTAATTAATTTACTATGTACAGTAACAAAGTAACCCCTTATATGGTTGGATCTGAATATCTATACTATCATAAAAGGTCTTGGGTACCCTGGGTAGACTCAGGTGACCCATAGAAAGGAAACTGAGCAACCGACAACTAGGTCTGGACACTGCTGGCAGCTTACTGTCGGCGACCAACTCTGCCACCAGGACAGAGAGATGGCAAACCTTAGAAAGTGAGAATCCGAAGGTGAATTATTCTTTTTTAATATTAACGATTTTCACATAAATAAGCTTTATTGTTACTTACTTATATGTTTTCTTTTCAAACTACAGTACTTACAAGCCATAGATGAAAGGGCCACAGGCATATACCCATTTGGCCCCAAAGCTTTCCATCAGTCTTGCCACAATGAAACTTGCACATCTGGAACCTTGGCGCAGAATGAATATTTATAAACGCGGCCCATGCTATTATACAAAATGTGCATAAAAATCTATGATTAGGAAAAAAAAACATGTTCTGCGCTATACTTCTTTAAATTCAAAGCTCTTTCAGGTAAGAGTAAGGACGGGCAGATAAAGGCTTTGTTGTGTCGCTATAAATGCCCTCGACAGCGTTTCATGTACGTGTTTAATGTGTTCTGTCCCCGATGTGATATTCCAGGCGTGAAGACTACAAAGAGCTCGAACACCTCTATTATAGTCTAACATCAAGGTGCGATCCTCCTGTCTGAGTGCGGCGCTAACAACCATCACGACAATGGCTCATCGGACCGTCCGGCATATGTCCTGCAGCGGGGACTGGGCACAGGGTCTCTTTTTTTTAAGTTGAAATTGATGGATACCTGGCGCCCACGACATAAAAGAAAATAATGAAAAATGATGCAAAAAATATACTTAAATTTCTAATTCTAGAACATTTAGTCCATGTTGCTTTATGATGATTAAAGGAACACTTTCAATTTTATATTGAACACAAGCTATGCAGTTATTGATTACATAAATAAATTATTGGACAGAGCTTAATTTTGAAAAGAAAATAATAATAATAATAATAAATACAAATAAAAACAAAATAAATAAAAAAATAAAAAATATATATAAAAAAATAAAATAAAATGGCACCTTATAAAATTTTAACAAAACCAAACTCTACAACAGAGGGTATAAAAATCCCATAAAAATCTATAAATCTGAATGGATCAATGAATAGATAAATCGAAACAACCCTTACCCACAGAGAGGATTATTACCTGGCTAGGCTAGAGCCACAGGACACGTTTCGTAACAACGTTTCTTCTTCAGCTGTAAATTGCATGGCGCGTAACTAAATGTAATTATTACAACTACAGATAACTCGTGCTTTTATTATTATTATTATTGGAGATATTTCGTTAACCTAATGAAAGCAGGGATCAGTGGCAGATTGTGGCAGACCCAGACTAATATATTTCCCGGGCTCGGACTTCTTTCCAATTGGACTTAACCCACTCACAACAATCGGCAACTTGACAACAGGAGAGTGCGAGTCATGCAGGGTTTGTAACGAGAAGCTGACGCTTTCCATTTGGAGAAAAAGTTGCACTAATTACATTGAGGAATGTGTTGTGTGACTTAAGGCTCACAAACAAGTCAACGTCAAGGTCCGAGCGTCCGTGGGAACGCTCTCTGTAAAAGTCATACGCAGGCGATTATTAGTGGAAGTTCTTGAAACGAGAACCCGAGTGTTTTTGGCACCCATTCACGCTTTGAACGTCTCCTATATCAAAAAAAAACCACCAAAAAAAAAACCCCAAAACAAAACAGAAAACAGCTGGAAAGCGAATGGTTGTGAAAAATGCTATTTGCTTGTTTGTTTAGTGACCGCCATAGACTTATAAAATGCCTTTGAAGAAATAACAGCCCCAAAAACAGTCCTGAGATCCGCGTTTTTAAGAGGTTATATAGGCAAGCGCTTGCTTATACTTTTGTTGTAGCTTCTTATATCCCAGCTGTTAATGGCCTGATGTGGTGGGAAGAACCTTGAAAGAAAAAAGCATTTGCAATAAACCCATTCCTCGAGGTCTCATTACAGCGGGTTAGACGGCTATGCTAAGGGGGTATTGCCTTAATTCTTTGAGTGTCAGATGTATGGCAGATAATAACGATCCTTATCCCCCTGTCTACCTGGTATGAAGCCGTACTTTCTTAACACAGGTCACCAACTCTATATTCCTGATCGACCAAGTACCCCTTGAGCCGATGTACCCGGGTATTTATACGGGCTCTATGGTTGCATATAATGATCATATGTGCAGGGAATATGTTCAGAAGAATAATGCAAGAGCAGAACTCCAGAACGAGAACCAGGCCAACTGGACATGTAGGACACGGGACGAATGCTCCGGTCATGCGCTGTTTGGACATATAAACATAACATAGGCCTGTCATACCTAGCCATCGGCCATGTGTACGTCATTAGGTGGTCGTTGGCCTTAAAGTGCTATGGCCACCTCATTGAACCCGGCCGGGCCCTGACGAGAACGTTATAAACATTATAATATATATTTCAGATCTCCAGCCAACCTCCAGCTTCTCCCTTTAACCTTTGTGGACGTGATGGACACTCACCCTGTCCATGACTGGTATGGAACCCAACTGGGAACATCATTTAATGGTAGAAAATACCTGGGAATAACCCACTTTATTTGCACAATACATTGTTTTACCCCAATCTCAGCTTGCATGGGTAGATTTTTTTCATATCTGTGCATCCCAGTTATTACTTACATGGCTAGCATCATGTCTCGTGAAAAAAATAAACAAATGATGGTATTTCAATGAACGGAATTTGCAGGCACGTGATTTTTTTTCTGCATTACAGCCGATTTGCGTAAAGCCCAATTGCGAAACGCGGTAATGTTTCGTGCCTGAGTGGCCGTTGCTTCCATTAATCAGTTATGTGTTACTCATTGCTGAGCCCTCAGAAGCAGCTCCAGGCAAGTGATACGAGGTTAACGCTCACGGGGCTCCGGGGTGGGATATGATGCCATGGTTGTTAACGTTTCTAAAATGCCACGTTTTCGCAAGTACCATCCACCGTTAGAACAGCGAGTCCCCACCTGCCCTCCCAATGCTCTGGAATGTGGGAAGGTTTGTTTGTCTTACCACCTAGACAGCTGTTTTATACGTTTGGGACGGTTCTGTAAACTAAGTCAATACAAAATAAAGACTGGCTGGTCTACGACTTGAACAGAAACATACATTATGACGGTAGAAAGGAAAATGATCTACTTGGTCTGTTCTCCTATCCATGGTTGACCCAACCATAATACCTGGGCTGGTCTACCTGGAGCTCCAGAAGAAGAAGGGCTACCCAGACATAATAACGAGGTTAGCCACATGTAGAGGTCGGGCTAGCCCCAGTTCCAGGTGGGGAACTGGGGTAAAGTGACCTGGGACCATAAGAAAGCCGAGCCTGACCTGGAGACTCCGAGTCTATACCGTAAAGTTCCTGGAAATGCCCGCCATAGAGGCAACGAGCAGCTGCCTGGGGGGCCAAGTTGGTGGAGGGCGTCCCATCAGGATGTATATAACCAGGTGCATCGTTTACCTAAACTCCTAGAAATCACAGGGCTCTTAAAGTGTCATATACTACTTGTCATGTCCTGTTTACCCATTTACAGCGCTGCGAAATATGACGGCGCTATATAAAACAAATAATAATTGAATTTAATAAAATTTATCGGAAAAAACGTACTATTTTTTACTAAATTTGTATTGTTGCATTATAACTTTCTTGTTTAAAAAAAAAAGGCCTAATAAGAGTAGAAAGTTCAAAGAAATAATTCCTCCCTGGAAAGAAAACATGTGTAATTATGTTTGTGTGTATATGTGTGTGTGTATATGGTTTCTATCGCACCATTATATACCGCAGCATTATACAATAAAAAAAATAAAATAAAAACTATATATATATATATATATATATACATATGTACATATAGTATAGCCTTTTATTCCTCCTTGTTTACCATGATTCTACCCTATAATTGCACCATGTTTATCCCATATAGGAAGTCATTAGTAAAAACGATATATTTCGGCCCCTATGACGAATCCGGACCAGACAGCTTATTTTTCTAATAGGGAACAATGGAAAATCATTAAGAACCAACCCTCTTAAAAATGAATAACTGTGACCATTCCGCTCCTCAGGCGATGTAACTCGAGACCGCACATAGCTAATTGCCGTCATGACTCAGCCTTTGATGTCTGTGGGGTATAAGGAGACAGACACTCCGATGCTTCTGGGTTTAATTAGGAACTTTTACAGCATGTATTATTAATTCTATGTAATAGAGCTTAAAACGCACCAAAGCGTCTTAGTATTCCTAGACAGCCATAATGGACCACTTATTGGGATACGTCATCCACCAAACACGACGGTATAACGTTAGCAGGCCATGCGCCAAACTCAATCGAATTTGTTTCACCCGGAATTCTGGCCGTACCGTGAAATAGCTTTTAATTTGGGGACAGAAAGTCACGTCACATTCTACCGCGTGAAAAGTAACAGGATCTTCAAAAAGATGGGGATAACCTTTAAGGTGGACCCACAGATATCCAAGAGACATCTGATAAACGCAAATTAAATTTGCTTAAATCGGCGTAAAAAATCCCAAAGCACGATTCTGCCGAGTGTTTTTAGTTGACCGAGGTTACGGTTCAACGCGTAAGACCATTTTTTTTTTCAAGTTTGGGTTTAGATGCACAATTTCCAATTCTGAAATTTTAGGAAATGTTTACGATTATGTTTTAAAATATAATAATATACATAATATATTAATTATATTATTAATATATTATATAATAATAATTACATTATTTATATATATATATCTTATATATTAATATATTAATATATAATAGCTGCAATTTTGTTACATACAGCTATTTTACCACCTTTCCTGTAAATATATATATTCATTTTTTTTTCTCACACATTGATTTTAATTTTTTCCAACTTTAAATGTTCTTTAGTTTGGCTATAAAAATAAAATACAGTGATACATATAAATATGCCCAAAAGCAGAGATTAATAAATGCACTGATTTATTTATAAAGCTAGATTGTAAGCTCTTGCGAGCCGAGCCCTCTTTATCTAATGTATCGGTTTGTCTTACTCTGTCGGTTCTGGTTCTGTCGGACCCTCTGAATGTAGGGACTGTAAGAAGCGCTGCCGAAATTGTTGGCGCTGTATTAAAAAAAAAAAATAATAATAATAATTCGGCATGCTTGTCATTTTCATTTGTGATTTTAGCTGATAAAAAGTCATCCAATGAGACCCCTTGAATAATGAAGTATTTCTGAGTAACTGACTTCATTAGCATTGCCATAAAGCATCGGCTCAGTGTTGTGCTTGAGCAGGGAAAGTCACCCAAAATATCACATGACTGCCAACAATGGCCGCCTCCGGGTCTGTAGTTTAAGGAAATTTATTGGGACAAAATTATTTGAGAGGGGGGAAAAAACAACAGTCCGGAGTTGACCTGGGATTTTTTAATCACTATGGGACCACTCCGGCGGTGGTCCTCTGCAGGGAAGGACCAAGAAGATCCAGCCCTGCTGCAGGCTTTTGGGCTGAGGAGAGAAGGAATGGTTTGCATATCCCTTTAGGGAGTGTGACCCCAGAAAATGAGGACTGGGTGATCTGGGGCCCATTGTGGCCCCGAACCTTTCTTTTTTTCTTCTTCATAGCGAAGCTTTGACCTCTGGGCTTCAAAAATAGGGTAGGCAGCATCATGGTTTCTAAAGGAACGTTGAGTAAATGCCCCATAATCAACGACTTCTGCAAGCCTTGTCACACTTTGCCTACCCCTGATTATAATTATTTATTGTTTTATATGGCGCCATCATTTTCCGTAGCGCTGTACAATGGGTAGACAGGACGTAACAGGTAGTAAATAACATAACAATTTGACTTACAGAAACAATTGAGGGCCCGGCTCAAAGAGCTTACAATCTAGAGGGAGTTAGGGTCTATTACACAATATCTTAAAGGTAACGGGTAGCTCTAAATAATAGACACACAGAGAACATAGAGCTTTATAAAAAAAAAACATTCAGCTCATCTGGTCTGTCCATCTTTTCTGACGGCAAGACTTAAACCTTAATCAGTCTCATCTTAAGGAGCCATATGCCTATCTCATGCATGTTAGCCTTTACCACTTCTGCTGGGAGGCTGTTTTACTTATCTACCACCTCACATTAGATCTAAGCCTCTGACCCTCTAGTTATAGATTATAACATCTTGTCCTAATCATTTTCCTCTTTTGAAATAAACTTCCCTCCTGTCATCTGTTAAATCCCTTCTAGATATTTAAATGTTTTTATCCCATCCCCCTCTCTCTGTCTTCTCTCCTCCAAGCCGGACATATTGAGATCCCTCAGTCCTTCATGATTGTTTTTTTTTTTTATTTTGCAAACCATTTTAGTCGCCCTTCTCCAAATCCTTCCATATCCTTCCGGAGATGGGGTCTCCAGAACTGTACAACCAAATGTTATAAATCAATGAAAAATAATAATAGCTGCAAGCTTCCCTGAATCAGTTGGCCGATATGGACTTAGGTCAGGTATAGGTATCCGGTTTGGCTTTTTCATTTCAAATGTTAAGTTGAATTAAGTTGAATTGATTCTAATAAAAAAATACCCCAAATTTTTTTTTATCCATTTTTCGCCCTTTTTGCATAAAAAGCAAAGTGTGTTTATTTTTGCTCTGTATAGGATGCGTTTATGAGACTTTTCGAACCACTGAACAATCTGTGTTTGTTTGCTAAACGCCTCTGGATGACGAATATTTACACTTTTTTGGCTTTGAGTGATAATACATACGTTTGGAGACAAAAGGAGGAAGAGAGAGCGCTTGTAAGAAGACCAGAATATTCAACGCGTGCGAGAGAGAGACAAAGGACGAGGTAGGGTGGAGACCGCCAGGTCTATTCACAGGTGTCTTGTATGAAGGTCACCTTTTGAAGCCAAAAAAGCCCTCCTAGAACCAACGTACGATTTATTTTAATTGTTATTTAAAATTAATTTAGTGTCCCCTATAAACTTATAATACAAACATCCTCTCAGATCTCGCAAGGGCAGGGTCCTCTCCTCCTTCTCTACCAATAAGTCTGCACAGACTTTAATGGTATTGTCCATTTTAAATTGTCCCCTATTACCCTACTTGGAAACATCCAGGCTCCAGCTACCCAGATCCCCCCGCCTTTCGGGATGCGAGTAGAAGGTCCCACTGATGTCAATGGGCGGTCCTGATGACATCGCTGGGCAGTGCCACCTGGCTGGGAGTGGGGCGTGTCGCAACGCAGATCCCGTGACACAGAGTTTCTCTGTGGTGACCTGGAGAAGCCGCGCTTCAACTGTACATCCATTTAAAAATGTATATACATATTATAATATTATTATTTATCGTTTTATATAGCGCCATCAAATTCCGTAGCGCTGTAATATGATAATATGATATATATATTCTTAAATTAACCTCCTAAACATTTCATTGTTTCTGTGTAATATATTTTTGACTTGATTCCATTGTTTTTGCAGTGTGTAAATGCAAGAAACCCAAAGAATTAACTTGGTAAAAAAATAAAATCACAAAAAAATAAAAATTCATCTGAAATTGCAGATTTTAATTTTTCTACTTAATGCTGATAACTAAGCACTCATGAGACAATGTATCATAATATATAATGGAACCATCTTCCTCTCAGTCTGTGTCTTAATAAGCCGTGTATGTTGTTGGCGTGAATGTGCCATCACCGTATAGGCAGTGACAGCCCCCCAAAATGGCAGGGACATTATGGGGTGCTATGAGATTATATGCACCCCTGAGCTTTGGAGGCACATTTTGGGTTGACTCTTGATGGTTTCAGCTTTATTTCGGTGTTTTAGCAGTGAACTTAAATACAGAAGCACAGAATTTGACCGGCAGATCAGACCCATTCGGCCCGTCTAGACCCCCGTTTCTCCTGCTGTTAACATTCAGTCGTTAACCAGTCCTCAGTCTTGGATTCCATGAGCCATATGCTGGTCCCATGGATAGGTTTAAGATAAGAAGTGACCCCAGTGAGTTTAGCCCCCATTGACACGTGAAGTCGTCTAGGGTCCTAAGAATTTCTTGTGATTGCCACCCCAGGTGTATCCTTGGGTGAATTCGCCCATTAGTGAATAGACACAATAGAACTTTATTTTTTTAACGTCGGGGCGTAGATTAATGTCTATTAGGTTGTTTTGATAGTTTTATCTCTTGGTCTAGATTAGGAGATATTGACTTTTTCGCTCAGGGGTTAATTGCCCTTTATTATTGAGTGTGATCAATCTCTTTCTCGGGCTTTTCTTCAAGAAACAGAACTCATTGAGTAGCACTAGCCTCGGCTTATCTCTATTTGCTTTGTCTCTCCTTTTGTGTGCTTTTCTTCTTATTTTCCAGTAATCTCCCGGCTGCTCACTTGACTCCATGTTTGCCGTAGGATAATGGAAGATTAACAATTCCAACATTGCCCTTGTATTGGACGGCAGAATATATGAGCTTTGGCTTGAGGAGCTCATAGTCATTGATATGGAAAGTTTGTATTGGAGACCCGTTCTCGTCGAATGGGTCTTGTCTGGCCAGGAACTTCTTTGACTTGATGTCATAAAAGGTCTTAGCACTTGGCCTACCTTGTCTTTGTGCCTGTATGCTAATGACGTGTCTATGTGTTTCCCATGACCCCGGGGCATTTACATGTCCCCAGACACCCACAGAGAAACCTTATTTATGGTGCAAATAGCCTCATACATCCCTTAATGGTATCTCTTCCTCCTACTTGATTTGAAGGGAAACGTTCCTAAATAGCCATACCCTGCAGGCTTTTAGCCTCTTAATGCTTAGAGACCATATAGTGTCAAGAAACCCACAATAAGATCCATATTTTTAGTTCAATATGCCCTAACCATCTAGTTTAATTTAATGCCGCCTTGGTCGGTTATTTTAGTTTTTTTTTATTAATTATTCTACTCATCGACCATCGAAAGTAAAAACAAATTTTTAAGAACTGTACCAACTTGTTATTCTACTCGTAATGTTATCGACCATCAAAAGTAAATATTTTTTTTTTTCGAGAACTGCACCGACTTTTTACATTGTAATAGCAGACTGTCTGCCGTAACAGATTACTATGTAAACAATGAATAATCCCGGGATCCGAAAATTCTTATGAGATCTCCGGTATTCTGTATGAATTCAGGCTCAGGAATGCCGCAGTTCCACATACAGCATCCAAGGGTGTGGAGTATGGGGTTGGATTTCAAACACTGGGGTCCTTTCTTACACTCCTTGAGTTGAGTCTCAGTTTTTTGGTACAGTGTATTTTATTTGCGCCTATTCAGGTGTCAGCCTTACGGAACTCGTAGGTAACAATTCCCATTGTTCTGCATGAACACAGCTGTTGTGCAAAGTGTTAATGGTGGTTTCCCGTGGATTGATTCTGTCTCGACACACTTATATTTATACGAACAACAGAACAGCTTGATGTCTTTACATGACCTTTCAGTTTACTAAGGGCTGGTGGTGAAAATATAACTTATTGAGGTCAATGTGAAATTATATATCAGTGGTAATAAGGCGGCCAGGCCCAGCTCGCAAATCATCTTCTGAACTTGTAAGTGTGTCGACCAGTTGATCTTGGTGTTGCCCTCAGCACGTTCTACTAGCTAAGGAATCAAATACAGCTCTTGGATATGATGTAGAATCGCCAATTTGGTCATCAGAGAATCCTAGTGATTCAGAGGACCAGTGGGCCATATTTAAGGCTTATGTCCTGGTAGTGGTAAAGAAATGTGTGGATGAGGGGGTGTAGTTGTGACACAGCCTTAGGACCTAGTGACCTCCTAACCTGACCTCCTTGTGGACCTCAGTCCAGAGGACCTTTGATCCCTAATGCAAACCAGAAGAACTATGGCACAGATCCCTGCTTCCTTATAATTGACATCAGAGATTTGCCGTTGGATTCCCTCACTCAATCAGCGTCCAGCTGTCAGTGCTTCATAACATTCATCATTCATGAAGACCTCCATCACCTAGACACATCCATACACAAACCCCTATACCACACATGCTCAGCCACTGTAAAGAAGTAAGGAGAAGAGATTTTGATCCCAAACATGGAGTCCAACTTCCAGACGAAGGACACATGGCAAGTATGCGTCACGTCTTGTTTGAGATATAAGCAGTTCCCAAAATAAAAACACTGTCATTAATCCTCTCCCACACCACCACCTCGTGTAACATCGACCTGATTGTGAAATATTGGGATTGTGCCTTCAAAAAAGATCCATACGGCGGATTTAAGTAAATCCTTAATTTATATAAATAATACTTATCTGTTTATTCTACAAACCCAGCATTCTAAAAATAACATTTTTCTTTATAAATATTATAATGATGTTTATGGTAGGAGTGACTTGTATTTACATATAACTTATGACGCACGAAAATCCACATGCAATCTGATGCAAGTAAGTTACCCCTCTAACTTGTTTTAAGGAATTGTATCTATGATATATATTTTTAAGTTTTTTTTATTTTCAAGGAACGTTTAAATATATATTTTTTAACTATTGGATACTTGCTTGGTTTTGTTCTCACATTGTGTTCGGAACCGATGAGCCGGTTCTATATATAACTTGTATCTGTTTCATTATAACTCCCTACTCTGTACGGAATTCCAGAATATGTGGGTGCTGTGTAAATATTAATAATAGTAATTTATAAATAATAAAACATCTACTATATATGATTAGGAGACTCTCTGGGAAGAGACGGATTTTCCATTGAAAATATTAAGGCGTTTACTTTATATCAGGTTTCCAAAACACGCATGATAAGGAGTGGCTTCTTGGCCTTAAACATATTATTGTCGCGGAATAATTAAGATCACGTTTATTGGGTGGAGGACAGATGACACACAACTAGAAATCAAACCCGGTTATGTAGATCCACTATTATATTCAAATATTCTGATAGGTATGTACTTTATTTATTAAAAATTCATGCCCCTTGTCCCCTCAAAACTGTATTACGTCACCTTTAGCAGCAATCACAGCCTACAAGCACTTGCTGTAGTCTCTCACAGTGTTGTGGAAGAGTTTCGGCCCTGTCCTCTGTGTAGAGTTGGTATGTTATTTGTCGCTGTTCAAGCATGAACTCATCAGTTGAGGTCCCGCCACCGTGGGATTTTGGCCTGGACCTTGAGTAGCTCATTAGAAAAGCTTACATTTCTTCATTAACCTTTAGGTTATAGACTTGCTTGTTTGTTTGAGGCTATTGTCCTGCTACATGACTCAGTTGAGCTGATGGATGGCCTGACGTTCTTCTGTAGAATCCTCTTAATCAAAACTCAAGGGTCCTTCAATGATGGTTGTCCAGGTCACGATGCAGCACAACATCTCTTAATACTGCCAACCATCATGCTTGACCATGGGTGTAAAGTAATATAGAACACAGTATTTGCTCCCTGTCCAACAATAATGGGGCTCTGGTTACTCTTCCATGTTGGTCTCATCTGTATGTAGAACACTTGAGTAGCATCAAGGTACTTTTTGCAAACTCTACATGAGAATCAATATTTCTCCTCGCTCCTCTGCCACATTGGCCAGGTGTATCTTTGAAGTCAAACTGGCCCTAGGTTAGTTGAGATAATTTAGCAGAACAGAATTTCCTAGGAAGAGTCACGCCTGCCTCAAACCTTCTCCATATGGTCAATATGTTCTAACAGTTGTTCAGCAGAGCTCCGGAGACTTTTAATTGGCTGCATAACTCTTTTTATATGTATAAACTACTGGTTTTTGGAATTGGGCAGGAATTTCAATGTGGCATTATGTGGCTTTGGAACTTTAATGACAACTTCAGGCTCATGGCAAAGGGCCGATGTTAGATTAGGGTGTCAGGTTAAGATTGGGCAGGGCTGGTCCATATCAGGTCCCATTATTTATCAAGGTCAAACACTTGACCTAGATGATCCCTTCCTTTGTTTCACACCTGAGGATTATATGACTGATTACTTAGCAGATCAAACAAATGAAATAAGCACTAAGCTTTACCTTTTGTTTAACATACCCCCCATTTCCTCCTAGATTGTAAGCTCCTGAGCAGAGCCCACCTTGCTTCTTGTTTCTGTAAGTCAAGTTGTTATATGATGCACTACATGTAATGTTCTGTTAACCCATTGTAAAGCGCTGAAGAATACGGTGGCGCTATATAAAACAATGATTAACTAAATAGTTGTAGTGGCATCTTCCCTCTCAGATGCATTCTATACGGTACTTTTTATATATATTACAGAACAAAAATTCTATGGATTTCACTACCTACGGAGGTTACGATGCCAAATACAACTGATGTCTTTAAAATGGGCTTACTATTTTATTTTTCGCAAAGGAATATAAATGTTAATAAGGATAATTAGAAATCATATGTTATGATGTAATAAAAATCACTGCAAAATAGGTAACAACGCAGATTTTTTTTGTGTTACTGAATATCTGTAGTTAGTGTGTTTATATACTTTTTAATTGTAACATCCACCCTGAATAAATAGAGATCATTCAACATAGTAAATAAAGCAATTAACCTAATAAGCTAAAGCGGAGATATATTTAAAACTGGGTGTGCTAGTAGCAGGTTACCCAACTGTAATTTCAATGAGAGTTTACCAAGATGTTTTCCGCCTTCATTTATCTACAGATATCATAATGTACATATTTTCTTGATCAACTCACTCCTCTATTACTTACGTTTTACCTTTAAACCAGCAGGTACAAATCAGATATAACCTTATGTTTAATCATCTATACGAGGACCGTTAACCCATTTATCTCTTCACTAGATGTTTCTCACCTACTTCGTAAGAGGTTCAAGTACAATAAACCATCATAGTAGCGCTTTTAGTTCATTTTTATTTGCTATTCCTTTCAGCACCTATGAGACGTGTGCTGTTGAGTTGTACAGCACTTTATTTTACCCATTCCAATTCATTCTGGAATTCCGTGGAACAAAAGATTTTATGAGCTTTGAAGAATGGGCTTTGTCTGCTAGGTAGTCATTTGTTTGTTTTTTGGGGGCTCCGTTGATGCTGCAGATACTGGCCTGATATGGACCTTGAAGCCATGATGAAGACAAACAGAAATAAAACTGATATTTAATCAGGGGAGTAGCACAGATCTTCCAAAGGGACTATAGAAAGGGATACATTCTGTTATTCCTAGACATGAAGGTTTACGATGTCCACCACATGCTCAAGGTCAAGGTCGTATATGTTGGACATTGGTGGAAATAGGCATGCAATGCTTGGTAGAGTTAAGTAGGACTCATCAGGTTATAGAAAGCCCAGATGCGCATGATGACCCCAATACTGAAGATAAAGAGATGTTCTAGCTGGGAGGCCCTCCACCCTTCTGATGAGCTTGGCTCAAGACACATAAGCATGTGTAGACATCTGGGCATGGAAACTACAGACCATAAGCACGTGTAGATGTGTGGGCATGGAAACTGCAGACCATAAGCATGTGTAGACATGTGGACATGGAAACTACAGACCATAAGCACGTGTAGACATGTGGACATGGAAACTACAGACCATAAGCACGTGTAGACAT
>VKOC01000002.1:1508028-1528642 GCA_009364415.1 Spea multiplicata | reverse complement strand
CCTCAGTATTTCAGCCTCTATGTCTGTCGGACAGCTTTACTGCTTTTTATTACATGAGTATATGGGCGGCCGTGTAGGGCCGGGCTGTATACGGCAGACATATAATCCACCAATACCTCACCGTCACGTTTTTACTGGAAAGGTCCTTGGTGCGTAGCAAATCTCAACACGAGTGTGTCAAATGTCACTCAACAATCCTGCGATGTCTATCTTACAGATCCGGCTGTGGGATGTTTCAACCGCAGCAACTTCTGCTCCCAACCCAGCTCCTGTACGACCTCCAAAGACCTCATATGTTCAAGTAAGTGTACAAAGCATCGCTTTTTGTAAGCATATTTACATTTTCAACAATGGATGTATAATATATATATATATATATATATATATGTTTACTCGTATATGTATATATATATATATAATATCCATAAAAACAAAATTAAAAAACACTAGAAGGATAGTGTATCAGGTGGTAATAGTTTGATGTCATAAATTACAAAAAACTCCATAGAAAAAAGGAATGAAACACAAAAGCAAGAGATTCTGGAAAAAAAGGCATGGCCACCCTGTGTTTGTTCTGCCCATTTTCGAGCTACGCTCTACCCTGAACATTTGGTACACGTTTATTTACGTAGAATACATGTGTACGTCCAGTAACACCCGGAATTTAAATACAGTCCACTCCACAGTCCTTTGGTACAAGAACAATTCAAACTGTAGATGACACTCACAAGAAATAGAGTCCCAGAGTCATGTAGTCACCAGTAAAGGTGAATGCGCAGTCCCGCATGCTATCAATTTTATTTTTAATGAAAAAAAATCTATCAAAGACATAGAGGTCAATTAGATTGAGAGAGAGCGTGTTGAAAAGGACGAGCTGAGTGTTGTGTTGACTCAGAGGACAACTTGAATGGCCTAACCCAACAAAACTAAACTCACTCAGCAACTCGTCTACTCGCTAAAAGTCGAGATTATGTCGAGAAGAAGATACGTGCCAAGTTGCTCATAGCAATTGCCAGGTTCCCGTTAACGTAGAATCTATGGCAGATGAGCTTCCCATCTGTGTTGGAATTGAGTAGCTGTCGGAAAACCAGTCCGGGATCAGTTTGATCTACCAAGACTTACAAAGACTTTCAGCAGCTCTGGGCCAGCTCGACTTCTCCGGAGGAATAAAGCTGACCATACGAGTCGGAGACCCTTTTCCGCCGTGACTATGAACTTGGCCGCCGACTTGACCCAACTCGACTCTTAAGAACTGGCAGCCAAAAAAGAAAAGTTACATTCACATGAAATCAGGAGTTATCAGTCAAGTTAGTTTTTAGTGAACCTGCGACTTGTTCCACTTAAGCCAACCCAGCTGAATTTGCCTTGGAAACAATATGGCCGCCAATTTTTTAACGCGGTTGGCGGCTATTTTTGGCGCGGTTGGCGGACAGGGAACTATTTCCTCCAGAAACAACACTGGTAGTCCTAAACTTTAATAGTCGTTTCGCAAATGTGATTTCATTGTGAACATGTTTTCTTTAACTGTACATTATAAATATATATATCACATCTCAATTTGAAGCAAATCAGATGATTTATTGCCGACAAAATGTACAACTAATCCCCATTTGTGTTTCAGGTAAACAATCCTTTTTTGTTAAGATCACATTCAAGTCCTGGATTTTTACTGCAGACCTGTATAACTCTTCGAGCCAAAATTATATAAGTTTGTCAAAGAAATTCACACAAGACGTAAGTAAATTATTAAGCGTATAGAATGCTGTGTATATAAAAGCCGAAGGGGTTATTCATGCTTATGCTTGTGATGCAGAGAGATGCATGGGGGGACCATTCACATCATAAACAATTTATATATTCCTAATTAACCTTAAGTACAGCCTAGGTAAATAGAAATGTAATAATGCCTTGTGTCCTTCTTAGTGAAAACTGATTATAGCTAGTTTGCTATTTGTTTTTTTATTGTTTTAAAATAAATATGGTATTTCGGTGTTAGCTGATTTCGGGTGTATATATATATATACATATATATATATAGTATAGAGAGAGAGAGAGGAGAGAGAGAGAGAGAGAGAGAGAGAGAGAGAGAGAGAGAGAGATTTAAAAAATAAAAATGATTTTAAAAAAATCTCTAAATTGCCTATACAAGTTTTAGTAGACAGGAAAGAGGGTCAGCATGATTTTATTTTTAAGGAAAATATTTATTTCAGGTTCTACTCGCATATTTAGAGGTACACAAAATCATAAGAATATAAAAAATAATATCATATATAAATAATATTATTCATATATATACTATCTATATATATAATATTGGTAAGTGCTGCCCTCTTGTGGCATTCCCAGGTATGGTCACCAGGCATTAGGCAAGATACCTAACAAAGGTATGAAGGTTAGTAAAGGTGCATTCATTGAACTTTCACAGGTTAAACAAACATAACTTAGCAGATCTGTTATTTCTTCCTCTTATGGTTTCAGCGCCAAAAAGGAAAACCGTGACTTTTATCAAAACTTTTAGTTTTCAATTAAGAATTCCCTGATAAATTATAAATGAGTCATGAAAATTGTTTTCATCAAAAATAATCCCTGACCTGAGTCTGAGCTTTCAACAAATCTAGAAATCATGCTTCCAACGCTGCATTAAGTTACAAAAGTATTAAAGGGGCTGTTCCACCGACTTACCCGGAATGTAATATTTTTTTATAACTAAATTTAGTATTAAACTCATCATTCTTACTACTACTGAATGCCCAAACCTTTCCCAAATATAGCTGTTTAATCATTGTATCATGCATGTTTATTGTCTGGAACACTTACCGTAATTGTCAATCAGGCAATGATTGGCTGTTGCTGCAGAGGCTGAAAAAAAAAAGATTATTTAAAGTTTCTGAGTTGATTTTATGTGATTAACCCTACAGAGGAAAGAATACTATGACAGGTCCGCTAAGGTCAGCTTTAAGTCAGCAAACATTGTCTTTTATGGTTTCGTTGGCCCTATGAGGGTCGGCCGAGGGATTGTCCCTTTAGGATTACCTGCTAGTTTTCCATGACACTATATATGCACTATATATATATATTTTTTTTAATCATCATTTTGGTCCATAGCCATGCATTTGTACATACTATTACCCGTTCTACTTGTTGCTTTTGTTGGACTAAAGACATACGTCAATATATTCTGAACTTCTGTTTTTTTTTTATTCCTTAGCTTGTCGCAAACATGAAAACCAGGGTCGATTCTAATTCCAGCTTAGACATAGTCGTCGTGAGTTTCCGTCCGGGCAGCGTGGTGGCCAATATCGTTGTAGTACTAAATTCATCAGTGCCCATTGATGACGCCACAATGCTGAGCAAATTAAGTGAAGCCTTGAAAGCCGCAGTATCCAATGATACAGATATTAGTGTACAACGTAAGTGTGAGAGGTGGTGGTGTAATGTAACTAATAACAACTGTGGGGAAAAGTGGAGGGACGAAGACAGATGGGAGAGAGAGAACAGGATAAACAGGGAGAAAGAGAAGAGAAAAAAGAAAGAAAGGAGAGAAGAGGGTGAGAAGTTGGGGATGGGGCAGAAGGTATGAAGTATTGGAACTTGAATATTATGAGTCTTAGGTTGGTACCAAGATAACAGCTTGAGTGTGAGAATAGGGTGGAGGGAAGGGTAATGTCTATTATAATATAAACATAATTGTTCCTTTAACACTAAAAAACCTACAAAAATGCCACAGAAACTATGTACACAACTAAATGAGAGTAATAATTGATTTATTTTCATTTAAATTATAATGATTTTGGAATGTTTGGATTTTTTTTCCTTCCTTGCCAGCTGGTGTCTGTCAAGTGTCATCCCTTGTTTTAGTTTGTTACTAGATAAGATAGAGAAGGGGTGAGGAGAAGAGAGATAGGGGGGGAATAGAGAGATTAGGGGTGGAGAGAGAATGGAGAGGGCCGACAGAGAAGCGAACAAGAATTGGGGAAAAAGAGAAAGCGGGAATCGGAAAAACAAGGAGGAGAAAGTAGAGGGCTGGAGAGAGAAGGTGAGAGAGAGAGAGAAGGAAAAATCATTTTAAAGGTGGGCATGTACACTGGTTATGGTATAGTAGGCTTGAGAGTCCCTTTACTTCATTTAATAGCTGAAATACTCTCTTTGAGCTTGATGTCAGGTTGAAATATATTCATCTATTTATTAATGAATCTTTCTTTTGCAGCAAACCCCATAATACCTTCTACTCCGCCGCCTTCGACACTCACAGACGACGGCGGGTGGAAAACTGCCACCATTATCATCGCTGTGCTCCTTGGAGTCGCCCTGCTTGCGGTCGTCCTGCTGACTGTAGCGTGCGTCTACGTGAAGAAAAGAACTAGTAAATATCTCCCCGGTTTCAACGAGAACGTGGCCTCCTTTTCCTATAAATATTTATAATAGTTTTTAAAGTTTTTCCTTGAGAATGAACTTGAAATATTTCTTTTTTTTTAAATGGTACATGTGAGATGTTTTTACAAATTTATATTTTTAGTACTGTATTATTGTAATTTAGGGACGTTTGGCAGGTCCACCTTTTAATGTTAAGAAGCACTTTTTAATGTTATGTGAACATACAAGGAGTATCAAAAGGGGGGAGTAACACTGGCCCCTGCGATGCAATTCTTACGTGACCTCAAGGCTCCAACATGGCGCCCTTTGAAAGGGCCAAGCTACAAGAAGACCCCTTCGAGGGGTTCCCCGAACACAATTTGCTGGGGTGGTGGCGCCATAGTCCAAGGACTAAGACACAATTGTGGGCACGTGTGCGGGCAAGACATGATGGCCATGTGAGGAGGAAATCGTAGCCTGAAAAAGGCTTTCACTGTATGTTTTCGAAGGATATAGTATGTGAGGTTCTATAGATTTGTTATAATTCATATATCCAGATATATGCCCTTCCATCTACAAAGAACAAAATTAACCAGAACAAATAAAAAAAAAATTGAAATACAAAAAAAACAAATAAATAATGCGCCAGAGCCCCCTGCTACAAAAGTAAAGCTGTTTATAATGCTTTTGGCATTTGGGGCACCTCCTCCTATTTACCCTTTTTCTACACGGTAATAATACTAAAGTTCCACAGATGTAACAAGATGATAAAACCCTCAGCCAATCAGAAAAGGAAGATGGGATCCGGCACAGGAAGTGTCCAAGCAAATCTTTATTCATAAAAACCGCCATGTTTTTTGTCGTTGTCATTATTGGGTTCTAACAATTAACGTCAAGTTCTATATGTAGCACGACTCCAAATCCCCAAACTATGAATCAATATAATGTATACTTTAGGAGTTCTTTTTTTTTCTCACTAAAACACGATAATTTAGATTCATTTTACTGAAAAAAATTCCTTCTTTTTTGTTTGTGTACGAAGTGCGGTGTCACCGACAAACATTACGAACAAACAAAGATACTACGCGGCGTCTCTTTAATTGAATGTATTTATACGAATACTCTATAATTTGCACATATTTTTATATATATACATAACAGAAATTCTGCTATTGTACTTGTAATTTATATTAAATATGGTGATTTTTTTTCTGGAGACATGGATTTTTTTTAAAAAAATGTATAGAATGTTATTTAAACTAATAAACGCCATATTTTATTTAAGAAATGTATGGTCGTTACTGTTAAACTTACAGAAGGATGGAAATATACTTCCCAACTCTCCAGTTTTCCACAGGGCAGTCCTGATTTTTAGGCATTATCCCGCTTTGACACCCCAATGTCCTGCTTTTAGGGGCAGTGGGGATCATGGGGCAATTGGGGAGGTCAGAGGAGCCTGACCGGCCCACTCAGCTGTAGAAATGATTGGGGTCTCTCCTTTAACGCACAGATCTACATCACAAACCCCCCCCCCTCCGCCACCATGCCACCACCTTGCAATCTATTAAAGTAGGGTGCAGAAAGATGGTGTCATGTCACAGCTCTCCACTTTAGTCAGTTGGAGGTGGGACCAGATATGGGGATAGAAAGTCCAAGATGTTTAAACAGAAGGAGTAGGCAAGCCGTAGGCTACCGGACAAAATGATTCCTGGACACGGTTTGTCTTCTTCAGACACTTAATAGGGTACTTGCGTCCGCCATAGTGGAGCGCAGGCTTTCGCCAATGGAATGCATGCGTCTGCCATCTTGGGAGACGGAGCGCATGTGTCTGTTGCTCTGGAGCACTTGGGGCTGTCGGAGTCCGGCGTGGAGGCCATCCAGCCGTGCGGTATGGAAGTGCCAGGTAGGATGCGACCTTGGGTGCTGAAGGCCCGAGGTCCGTGACAGTAAATTAAAATTTCCTTACATTCCCCCTTAGCCTCTCCTTTTAAATAAACTTCCCGCCTGTTAAATTGCTTTAATTTCATCAGCGTAACCATTATTATTTGCATACAGATTGTACAGCGCTGCGCAATATGAAGGCGCTATATAAAAATGATAAATAATAATAATGGCTCTTTTAACACATACCTCACAACATTTCAAATAGTTAAGAAGGTTTACCTCAGGAAGATCACGCCAAACAAATCTTATTGATTTTTTTGATTGGGTGACTAAAGTAATTGATCCCGGTGGTGCGGGGGACGACGCGTATCGGGACTTCAGTAAGGCCTTTGACTCTGTCCCGCATAGAAGACTTATAAATAAACTCTGAGTTTGGATCCCAGTGTTGTTGAACGGATTAGTCAGGGGCTGAGTGACAGAAAACAGTCAATGGCGTATATTCGGAGCAAGGTCTCGTTACCAGTGGGGTACCTCAGGGATATTTGGACCCATTCTCTTTAATATTTGTATTTTTTGATGGAAAGAGATGTCTATTTGCTGTTCCTGGAGGGAGAAGCCAAATGGCAAATGATTTAGGCAAACTTGAGAAATGGCCAGAGCTGTGCCTTGTCCCGGAATGAGGAGTCTGAGTGAAGGAGGTCTCAGCCAATCGGGAGAGACTTCTCAACTCTCCTGATAGCCTGAGAGTTCAGAAGCCTCTCCTGATAGGCTGAGTCCCTCCTTCACACCAACTCAGAGCAAGCTGCAGCCAGCACCAGGCATGTGTGTTTGTCTGTTTGTCACAGTGTTTGTTTGTCCGAATGTGTTTGTCTGTTTGTGTGACAGTGTGTGTAATGCCTGGTAATCGAGGAGTTAATTCTCTGAATGTACTCATGCCTGGTATCAGAAGGGTTAACATTCTAAATCTGAAATCAACATGGTTTCCAAGGCTTCTTCATAATTAATATATAATAGTATCTGTGAATCAGGGTGTATGTGATATATATATATATTATATAATGTAATATATATATAATATATAAAATATAAACTGTAGTTTACGTGAATGTGACGGTGTGAATCAGTATATACATATATAATATGCGCCTGTGTGTGTGATCTCATCTGCTTCATAGTGTGTCCCTGAATGGCAGAAAAAAAATGTGGTCACCCTAAGGCAGACAATGCAGTAGAGCAGCAGGTAATGCGAGCAGAATGCTGGGTTGTATAGCGAGAGGTATTGGCAGTAGAAAGAGGGAAGGGACTTGTGCCATTGTACAGAGGACCGCTGAGACCTCACTTGGAGTATTGTGTACAGTACTGGAGACCGTATCTCCAGAAGGATATAGAAATGTTGGAGAAAGTTCAGAGAAGGGCGACTAAAATGGTTAATGGATTACAAAATAAACCTTACCAGGACAGGTTAAAGGATCTTAACATATATAGCCTGGAAGAAAGACGGGACAGGGGGGATATGATAGAAACATTTAAATACTTAAAGGGAATCAACAAAGTAAAGGAAGAAAGTTTATTTAAAAGGAGAAATAAAACCGCAACAAGAGGACATAGTCATAAGCTAGAGGGGCAAAGGTTTAATGGTAACATAAGAAAATATTACTTTACAGAAAGGGTAGTGGATGCATGGAATAGCCTTCCAGCTGAAGTGGGAGATGTTAATACACTGAAGACATTTAAGCAAGCATGGGATAGGCATAAGGCTAAGCTAGATATAGGATAGGGGCAGGTACTAAAGGAAAGTATTCAGAGGGTGAGAGACTGGATGGGCCAAATGGTTCTTATCTGCCATCACTTTCTATGTATCTATATACACCGATCAGCCTGCATACTGAAGTGAAGTGAGTAACACAGATAATCTCGAAGTGAGTAACACAGATAATCTCGAAGTGAGTAACACAGATAATCTCGAAGTGAGTAACACAGATAATCTCGTTATCACGGCTCTGTCAGTGGGGGGGATATATCAGACAGGGAGTGAACATTTCATCCTCAAAGTTGATGTTAGAAGCAGAAAAAAGGCGCAGCATAAGGATCTGAGCGACTCTGACAAGGTCCAAATTGTGATGGCGAGACAACCGCAGCTTGTGTGGAGTTCCCGGTCTGCGGGGTCAGTACCGATTAAATGTGGTCCAAAGAAGGAAAAGCAGTGAACCGACAACAGGGTCATGCGCGGCTCATTGATATATGTGTGGGGGGCGTGGGGGCAAATCCAACAGGCGAGCTTCTGGAGCTCAAACTGCTGAAAAAGTGAATGATTTTTCTGATAGAAAGGAGTCAGAACACACAGAGCACCGTAGTTTGTTGCGTATGGGGCTGTGTAGCCGCAGAGCAGTCAGCGTGCCTACAACGGGCACGTGAGCAGAACTGGACCATAGAGGGAAGAAGGCGGCCGGTCTGATGAATCCCGGTTTCTATTACATCACGTGGATGGCCAGGTGCGTCGCTTACCTGGAGAACACGCGGCACCCGGATATATCCATGGAGGCCGCACCTCGCAGCTTACAGGACTTAAAGGACCTGCTGCTCGGTGCCGGATCCCACAGCGCAGCTTCAGAGGTCTAGCAGAGTCCATGCCTCAACGGATGCAGGGCCATTTGGAGAGCAGCCCCATATAGTTTATCTCGCGGTCGAGCTCTTATACCCACACGCACCCCTAATACATACCCGAGTCACACTATTTGCCGTACAAATAACTATAAAAGATTCTTTTTATCACATTATTTGTATTCAAGTGCCAGAAAGCAAAAGTGTTAAAAGGCCCTAATAAATTAAACATAATTTACACATGAATTTAATTTTCATGAATTACACAGAATGGAATCAAAACAGTTTGCTACTGCAAACATTTTTAGATGAAAAAGTTAAATTTTATTCAGTGGAACAAAACACTGATCACATTATTCTTCACCATATTCTTGTATGAACCTTTATTTCTTTATTAATTCATGTAAACTATTTTTTCATATTTAATAAAAGCTATGATTGAGAAAAATATTTTTTTTCGTTTTTATTTCCTTTTTATTTGCCAACCTGCCCCCCCCCCAGTTATGACATCTGCCCCCAGGCTTGCCACTCTGCCTCCCTGATATGCCTTATGCCCTCTATTTGCCACTCTGCCCCGTGATATGCCTTTTAACCCCCTATATGCCACTCTGCCCCGTGATATGCCTTTTAACACCCTATATGCACTCTGCCCCGTCATATGCCTTTTAACCCCCTTTATGCCACTCTCTGCCCCGTGATATGCCTTTTGATCCCCTATAGTGCAGGATTTTGGAGCCATAGCTGGTCATTAGAGGTTGGACTCTGTAGGCTAATGCCACTCTCTACCCCGGGAACAAAAGCCCCCCAAAGTCAATTAACCTCATGCCCTGCCTTATAAAAGAGGAACCAGGATGATGGGAATGTAAACAAGGCCTGGCCGACGCATTTTACACAACGCATCGCTGCATGTATTTAGCATTCACAGTAACGTCTAACACTGCTTCATACATGCGTAGGTCAAGCAGATGCAATTATTAGCGAGGCATTTAGCGAGAACGAACACCCTACCCAGGACACGCTGTGACCCGCAAAATTTAAAAAAAAATTCCAAAAATAAAAAAATAACGTTTATTATAATGAGCAACTTTTTATAGGGAATTATCTGATATGATTAAAAAAAAGTTCTTGATAATCCTGGAAAAACCCAATATATTATTTGTGCGGCTACACTAAATGGGAGGAGGGGGGAGAAAAACCACAGCTAAACACGAAAGGGTACAGAAAATAAAAACAGCCTGGTCCTTAAGGGGTTAAATTGAGCGCCTGTCACTCATCCCCCACCTCACCTCACAAAAACCCCAATGCCTCTACGGGACCTCCAATCCGCAACCCCCCCCCCGTTCAATCTGTACATTTGTAATATAGATGTTAAAGATTAAATTGATACACGCGTGACCCTCCGTGACATGGGCCCCCCCACACGAGTGTTGACAGGGGTAAAATACACGCGTTATTTCGTGCAGTTGTAAAATCTTTTTTTTTTTTCAAGCATAACTACTACGCACAACGCGAACAAAATACGTTGCTAAGATTCCTTCTCTCAAGAGGGGACGCTAAAACTGCAGAAAAGCGTTAGTGATTTCCGTTACAGGCAGATTTGCGCATGCCCAGACCCTGCGGGCAATTTAATCTGTAAAGCAACTATTGCAGGAGAGCTCAGAGGGGTGGAGCCTGAGCTCTGTGTGAGGACGTGAGGAGGGCGGTGCGCCTGCTGTCCAATACCGGCCGCCATGGCAGAACAGCCGGGACCCAGCCGCCCCCCGGACACGGGACAGTTCCTGGGAGCGGGAAGACCCCTGGAGCTGCCAGAAAGTGGTAATTAGATAAGTTGGGGCAGGCTGACTCAATGAGTGACAGACTCACCCTCAGAGCTTAGGGTCACAAAAGCTCCACGGTTGGAGGGCAGCAAAGGTGCCTGACTGGCACTCGGGGGGCCCCAGGAAAGGTGCTGCCTGACTGCCAACCCCCCCAACTACCGAATTGCCACAAGGGGGTCCCCAGCAAAGGTGCCCCCCCAGCACGCTGGCCTCATTATGTATGTTTCTGCCGGCAGCACTGTCTATGTATATATATTTATGAATACATTTATCACCAGGTATTACTGTTTTTATGTTCTGGTTCAGAGTAGTTGTGTCCGACCAATCGATACCGGGTAATAAATCGCACTGATTCGCTACATACAGCGCTGCAGAGCATTTCTAATGTCTTTTATAGTTGTGCTGTCATTTTGTTCCACTGTGCATTCGAATTGATAGTCTGTGTGCTGATGACAGTATATTATATATATAGATATGTGGTTATATAATTTACATATATATATTTATGTGTATGTTTATTTATATGTATATTTTATATATATATTATATATGTGTATATTTATTTATATGTATATTCAGCGTTGCTTCCCAATGTTATTTCGTTATGCTGTAGTCAGGGCAGGCAGAGGTTCCTGTTTAGTAAAATATAGATTATTAGAATGCGCGTGGACGGCCGCCAGCCCTGTGTTTTGGGGTATTTTTTGCAGTCTCTTACAGTTTTGCTGAGACCTGTTTTTTTTCTCCTTTTAACCCCTTTAGAGCTGTTATTCCTCATTGCAAGATATCTTTCAAATGGACCATGCCAAAAATCGGCACAGGTGAGTAATACCGCCCCTCACTCACACTCACACTCTGTATCCTGTTCACATGTGTAAATGCATAATTCTGACTGTCTGCTTAATGTATCGGATCCTCTTATTCTGTGAGTCCTTTGAATGTAAGGACTGTAAGAAGCGCTGCGGGAAATGCTGGCACTATATAAAAAAAGATTTTTGTCTTATTCAGCTTGTTTGACTTATTTACTCTGTACTTTTACAGGTTTTAAAACCCGCGCATGTTTCTAGGTTCACGTATGTTAAAGTAGGTTTCTCACCTGAGACGAAGCAGACATTTCTGCCATTCACAAGATCAAACACCAACATTATTTTTAATTTACAAAATCACATTTAATAAACGCGATGATCTGCAGAATAATTGACCGCTTAGCTGCTGGAAATGTACATTTTTAATAATGTTGTTTTCTGTTTTTAATGTTTTTCGTGTAGGTGCTTATACAGGAGATTAGTGACAAGAAGGTAATTATTCTATATTTCACCCCCGATAAAGTACAGTAGCTCCTGGGTAATTTAAAGGAGAATATAGTACTTTTCAAGGAGGATCATGTAATAAATTGATATGGAGCGTAACCTTACATCATACCGCTTCCATTTTAAATGGATGTCCCAGTTTTTTCTTTTTTTATAAGCGGGGGACATTTTTAATTTATAATGCCACATGAAAACAATGACAATAATGGTTTTTGTGCTAAATAAGAATGATTTTAGTAATAAAAGAAAAATAACATTATGCCTGTAGAGCAAGGGAAGCGTTATATTAAATCCATTGAAGCTGAAGCTTGCCTGCAACTAAACGGAAATTGTGACTATGGTGGTTGTGATTTATTATTATTGTGATCATTTTATTAATACCATATTATTAATTATTATAATTTCTATTATTATTTGTATTTTATTTTAAATGAATGTGTGTGTATATATATATATATATATATATATATTATAATATATATAATTTTATTTTTAGAGACATTATATTTCACAAAGTTATGTAAATCATTGCTCCTGGATTTGAGTTTCTGTTCATATTTTACTCAATGAGCATTTAAGTAAAAGTTAAACGTCTTGATGTTTGTCGTCTTGCCGGCCGTGTAAATAATACACCTGTTTGTATTCTAGCTTCTACCCAAGAGAGCTGATTGGCTCGGTAATGAACACGAGCGAACCTTTGACGAGATGGTAAGTTTTCTGTCGGTCTGAAGGCAAGAAGAATCGATATCGATCTGGAAGTCATTGCTTTACGGAGCTTCTGGCCGATTGATTTCTGATGAATGACTTTTATTCGCTTTGCCAGATTACCATCAATGACTGTTTGGCGCCAAACCATCTCCTGAACATGTGCCGACATCTAACATCTGTCCTCGACAAGGAGATTCCATCAAACCTGCCAAAAACCAGCTCTTTCCTTGGCGTTGGAAAGCAGTCGGCTCTGCGCACCAAAGATGGTAGGTCATGGCGTTTAATAAGCAGCTTATACACGGAATCCCGGCTATAACTTGCACGGTGCTAGAATTCTTTATCGCTCTGTTTATCTTCAGAGTGCCATTTTTTTTCCTTACAAAAGTGCTTTTTTAACTTTAAAACTCATACAAACGTTTATATGGGGAAATCTCAGAACATAGGTCTATGCCTTTTGCCAAAATGTGGCTTTTTCCCCCCATTGCCATTGAACCATTGCCTAAAAGTGTATTTTGGTAAGTGCTCAGTGCGTACATGGGCTACCAGTCAATCTTCATATCTCCAAATGATCAGAAGGATGTTGTAAAGATACTTTCTTTCCTGGTGCTTGCTGTGACTCTCTAACAAAGTCACGAGATTTTTTTTTCCTCTCTCTCTCCAAATTTTGATTATAATTGTTTGTGGTTGATGTAAAATACGTTGTTTTGCAGGATATTTAAAGTTCTGCTAAAATGTCCTTTTTCTTTATATAGTTCCCTGGAGCAGTCAGTGGCACAGCCGTAAACTGGCCGCTCTTCGTGGAGGAAAATCCTTCAAGATGCCTCTTAATATCAAATGTCCGCCAAACGTTGGTATGTACGGCGCTGTACTTCTGTTCGTTTTGGGCGTTCGTGTTTATCGATGTAATCTGAACATTCTCGTGTTGCGTGTTTACAGAGGAGGTGCATCGTAGCAAACACTTAACCGGCGCTCTCAACTTCAATGCCGCCGTTCCTGTGAGCATGTACAACCGTCTGGCGATGCAGAAGAAGATTCTCGGGCACGTCTCTGCCGTGTACTGCGTTGCGTTTGACCGCACTGGAAGACGAATTATCACCGTGAGTATGAAGAATCTCGTCGTATGAATTGGCTGCTTTTTTCCGCAGGTCTTCTCTGATCTCGCGTGCTGCTACTAGGCTTATAGAATTAATGTATTAAGATAATCGCTCGAGTTTCCTGAGTGTCCCGATTTGTCCTAGGGTTCCGATGACTACCTGCTGAAGATCTGGTCGGCGACGGACGGACGCCTCATTGCGACTTTAAGGGGACATTCTGCTGAAATCTCTGAGATTGCTGTAAATTACGAGAACACCCTCATCGCATCAACCAGCTGTGAAAACATCATCAGAGTTTGGTCACTTAGGACTTGCTCCCCGGTCGCTGTACTTCAGGGTCATTCAGCTTCTATAAATGCGCTTATCGTAAGTATAGCTTTTTATTAATATCATTAGAATACAGGACTTGCCTATTCTTTACATTTGGGATACTCGAGAAATGGACTATGGGTGGACGATGGTGCAAAGTCAGGGCTCGGTATATTAAATATCCCTGGTGGGGTTAAAGTAGCTAGGTATGGAGAAATGGGCCAATAAATGAAAGGTTATTTAAGCCGATGGGGTTTGATGTTAGGGTGTTCATATGCAGTCAATGAATAGAAATCGCGAATACAGTGGTAGATTTCCTATCTCTTTTACCTACCTTTCCGATAATGAATTTATAACTTGGTTAATTATGTCCGTATTCACTTTATTATAATTTGAAGTTTTGTCTCGATCAACGTGCTGGTCCGCCCGAACAAAGCGTTGTTTGAATGTTCAATGAATAAACCTTTTCCGGTCTCTCTGAATATGTAACCTTATAAACACTTTTCAGTTTCTATGGCAACCTGCTATCCGTGGCTGTTGTTTGTGGTATTTGACAATTAAGTGATCCTGGCAAAAAAAATTGAGGCCAAAGTTTACATGATTAAATATTTATAATTTTGACACATTCGATAGATTATCTCTAATTATTTTTTAGTTCAGCCCCTTGGTGAAAGGCTCAGTCAGATACCTGGTGTCTGCCGGGGGTGATGCAACAATTTGCCTTTGGCAGTGGGATGTCAACAGTTTACAGTTCAAGTATGTAATTTTTTAATTTTTGTTCATCATTTCTTCCTTTTTATTATTATTATTATTATTATTATGAAACCAAATATAACTCTTATCCCTCCCCAATCCAGTCCGCATCCTTTGAAATTTATTGAAAGATCTGGACCAGGAGCCAAAATCCTTTGCTGCTCCTGCAGCTCTGGTAAGTAACCACGTGGACAAAATCGGGGGGCTATACCTGATAGGTGGTGTAAACTCGTGCAAAAAACAATCATCTGCTCGTTAGCAGGACCAATTACATTTCTCACGTTTTTCTCCATTTTGGCTTTATTTTTGTTGAATAAATCCTGATACAGTGTAATATGTCATGTGTTGTTCGTCTGTGGTTGTATTTACCTAATTTTTACACCTGCTAAGGAACAGATGATGCTTGTTACGTAAATCCATAGAATTCAATGAGTGTGTGCTTTGTTTTTCACACGACTATGTGAATGTTTTTTCCTTCTCAAGGGGGAATGTTCCTGGCTGCTGGCGGAAGCGATCACACCATTCGAGTTTACTATTTTGGTTCCAAAGCTCCCGAGAAGATCACAGAGCTCGAAGGCCACTCGGTAAGTACGGATAATCTGTTGGAATTGTTCTTGAAATACTTTTTTCATGTTTTGACCGTAAATCCATATTGTGTTCACTTTAAGAGCTCACATAATGGTCACCTCGCTAATCGTTCTACTTTATGTATCTGATATCCAACTATTAGCTACCAATGGCTGAATAAAAACACACTTTGATATTTTTAGATTTTATGCTGGTTATTTAAATATATATGTTTTTTTTTTTAGGGTGTTGTTGACACCATCCAATTCTCAAACCACGGAGAGAGGTGAGTATCCATGCTTTCTTGGTATACTCTGGGGGTAAAATGTCTATTAAAGAAATGAAAACGCATAAATGTATATTTTTTGGAATATTTCCCTTTTTTTAAAGGTTTGTAAGTGGCAGCTCTGATGGAACAGCACTGATCTGGAAGCGGGAAAAACACGGATGGAACAGCATTGTTCTGGATATGGTAGAAAGCCTCGGTGAAAGGTAACCCAAACGTATTTGCTACATTTTCATTGATGTAGCTGTTGTCGCTGGTTCTGTTTTCTGCAGCTAATAATCTGATGATTCTAGAGACGCTTTTTATTGTATTTTTTTTTAATTGGGCCTCTTGTGATCGAGTCAATTAATGTTTTACCTCTTTGCTCTACCACTTCCAGATGCGAAGAGGGCAGGTTTATGAAGCAAAAGGTTTTAACGCTCGCTTGGACTTGCTCAGATAGTATGATCATCGCAGCCACAAGCGCTCATCTTTTGAAAGTTTGGGATTCGCTGAACGGATACCTGCTTCACGTTTTGACCGTAAGTTGGATGTTCATCGCTTTTGAAGTTACAGCCCAACAAATGGTGTGCGAGTAGATTTTGTGAATTTACCTGCGTGCATCTTCAGAAGTCTGAGTGGGAAAGAGATGTTTCTGGATATTGTATGTCCCTAGAATACCTTTTATCTTTTACATTCACCCTGGTGGGATTTTACGTCACAACATAATTAACTAAGACCCGCGGATCCGATACTTTCTAACTAAACAGTTCATTTTTTGTTGCCCTTAGTATCTGCTGCCATGGATAATAACAACTGACTCCTATGTGTTTGCACTTATACATAGGAAGATATGTTAATACGGAATCATTTTTTAATGATAGTAATGTATGGAGTTTTGTGGCAGCGGAGTATGAGGATGTGTACTCCAGACATTTCAAAAACAAGACGAAAATGTTTTGTTTGGCCTGTGCTAATGGGGTATATATATGTTTGTTTATATTTTTATTTTCTAATTTATTAGCGCTAAAAATACTAGGCTGTTGAAAATCACAATTAAAAGATTGCACCAATTTATGATTTTTTTTTAATTATTTTTTGCCAGGGTCACCAAAATGATGTTTATGTGCTGGAGCCTCATCCGAATGATGAACGTATTTTGTTATCAGCTGGGCATGACGGAAACGTGTTTTTATGGGACATCGAAAAGGGCGTGACGGCAAAACGCTACTTTAACGAGGTAAGAACCGTTTAGGACCTATTGCTTTTCAAGACAACTCCTAATTTTTGTTTTCTTTTTTTTTTTTTTGGCCAACCGCCCATTGAAATTCTGAAATTCTTTGTTCCATTAGCAAACAAAATTAAAATGTACTGTAACGACGTGTTAACCTTTTAACCATACATCTTATTTTCAGATTCAAGACGAAGACGAAGGCTTCGGAGCCATATTGGATTGTAAATTTTCTCCTGACGGACAATACTTAGCCGGTGCGGACTCGCATGGACATGTCCTGTTTTTTGCCTTTGGTTGCAATTCACCATACGCAAAGGTAGTGTGTTTTTGTTTTCAATTTCAGGGTTTAAAGACACACAGGGTTTAAAGAAAGCAGGTGATTCAGAATGATCACTTGTTATTTTTCTAGATAACTCCAATACTTTTTACTTCAGATGAACGCTCTTCTTATCACAGGTTCCAGATCAAATGTTTTTTCATACCGACTATCGCCCACTGTGTCAAGATGACAGGAACTTTGTCCTCGATGAGCAGACCCAGCTGGCTCCCCATCTTATGCCACCACCTTTCCTTGTGGATCTGGATGGAAATCCTTACTCGCCATCACTTCAGCGCCTGGTACCTGGCCGGGAAAACTGTGTAGAGGAGCATTTGGTCCCCTTGATGGGATATGTTGAAACACGTAAGGATTGTGACTTCTGTTTAACCTTAATGATAACTAGTAATCATCATCATCGTCATCAGGAAGGTAGATTTTATTTACTACTGAATGTCCGAAACTCTATTAGAAATAATTATTTAATCATGTAAAGTTGTCTTGTCTTTAATTTTTGCTTTGTAGAAGATAGTCACTCGTGTGAGAATCAGGCACCCATAGAGGAACAACACGTTTAAAAAAGATTAGAGTAATACACTAGTGGTTTTCTGTGGTGTGTAGTTGGCGTTTTCCAGCATGGAGTCTTACTTTATAGAACCGAGCCTTGTGTCTGCAGCTAAGCCTTGTCTAAATGTGGGGTTTAATTATTTATTTTGTTTTATTCCGTGAAGGTTCTGGGGAGATAGCGGAACAAGTCGTCGACCAGCTGATGCACAATGAAAATAACCAGTCAGAGCTACAGCAAAGAGGTTTGTTATGTCCTGCTGCACGTAGATAAATTTCGCTCTGAGAAATAAAAGCGTGTATTATTCCACGATCTAAAATTCTGAATTCTTCTGCTTTTTTAGGGTCTAGGAGTTCCCCTGTGCCGGAGCGGTTTGCTTGGAAAAATCGCGTTGTAACACCACCTTTACCCAGCGTGGAATACAAGTACGATATCTTTTAGTACCTAATGGGGTTCTTTCTGATTTGTTTCTTACAAAAAGACCCCCGACCAAATACACTTTTTAAAGGAATGGCAGCAACTACAAATCCAAAGGTGGCTTACAGATTTAATCATAATATATTAGATTTTGTATTGAGAGGTCCCTTTAAATTCCCATTGTGGCCCTTTCCCTACTCCTCCAAGCTCTTTCAGTGCAGGTGAAATGTTTACCTTCTGCTTTATTTGTGAATGCATTTAAATGTCATACATTTTCTTAAAAAATATATATGCTTATGTCCATTACAGAAAGCAGGAGCAATACAGAATTGCAAAAGGACAGGATGAGAAACTGGAATTTGATAAACATCTACCACCTGATACGGTAAGAATTAAAACATTTTTTAGCAATTGTTATTTTTAATACCAGTTGTAGTCGATCTTTCTTTCAGCCCCTTGACATTTATTGCAGAGACAAAGGTTAATCTGAGCATGCCAGATATATATATATATAAAATCAGAATTAGGCCGATCAAAATATTCTTGAAAGAAATTACATATCTTATATCTTTTATTTTTTAATGATATAAGCAGCTAACCATTGCTAGTACTATTAGCAGCATTTAGGGTTTCTCCTAACCATTTTTTTTATTTTATTTATTAGAATGATTGCAATGGCTACAACAAAAGAGTTTACGCAAAACCCATGGCCTGCAACGACTCACAAATGGACATTGATGTCTACTCCAGCGACGACGTTAGCTGTGAGGATGAGGCAAGTGTCTTACTGGAAACATCGCATGCATCATTTTGCTGTTTGTTAAATGCAATGAAGTGTAAAATATCTATTACTACAGAGCTTTAGACACTTTAGACAGAAGGCACCTTCTGTCCCTTTAATAATTCGATCTTTGGGTTTTTCTTGTGTCGCCATTGAGTTAATCCTGGTGTCTGGCTTGTGCCGTGTCGCTGGGTCTACTCGCCTACCCTTAAGCCTGGTAAATCAGTCATAGGTTTCCAACCTTCCGTGTGGTTTGTATTTGATGTCAGTAAGTTGAATGATAATGTAAAGAATGCTTTAGTATTTGTTGCTCCTTTTATGTATGAGATCCCGTTTGTTCTTTCTTTTATGCATTTATTTTCTTTTTTTTTTTTTAAATTATCCAGTTATATGAACCAAGCAACATCTCAAGTCCATCAGTGGCAGAGGAGGAGGAGGAGGAGGAACACACAAATGAAACTAACGCAAGGTTGTATGATGAGTCGTAATAATACTTTTACTAATATTTTTTTGTAATCTTTAATCAGGTTTGTTGGAAGTAGTAGTGTATTATAGCAATTCCCATTGTGCTTAAACACATATGACTCCTATATACAGCATTATGACATAAAAGTGTCCTAGTTATTGCTTTGTGTGTGAGTTGCCCTTATGCTGAATGCACAAAGGCTTTACTGGACAATTTACATTTTTAAAGGGAGAGTCCAGCCATCATATGCACTTTAATGCATCAGAGACCTCATTATTCCTTTTAAACTATTAATGTTTCTAATGCAAATGCATGAAAGGATTCAGCAGTATCTCCCCATTTTCCAAATATTACCCCCCCCCCCCGCAAACTATTTCTACCCTATTCCCAAAATGTTGAAAGTTGTAGAACTGGGTAATAAGAGCAGTTAACATTCTGGGTAGTGTTGCATCCCCGCAGCGCATGAAGGTGATGCATTGTCTTCATTATACAGTTGCTGCAGCATATGATAAGCCAATATGTACTAATTGTATCCCATCTGATCAATTCCCATTGTAGGAGTGATTCATCGAGTGAAGACGAGATCCCAATAGTTTACCACCCACCACTGTGGATCACAGACACCATGCCTCACAGATCCCCCTTTGTACCCCAAATAGGAGACGAGGTAAGACTTAATGACATATTGTAAAAGTGGGCCTGTCTTGTATAGAATAACATGCACTGCTCGGGGTATTGCAGGTGCGCACGAGAGCTCATGCTCCAGACGGCTATATTGCTAGTATCTCATGCTACGATTATCTGTGCCGACATAGAGCTAATGGAAGCAAACGTCTAAGGTGGATTTACCCCCCCAGTATTTTTGTAACCATACGACTAGCACCGTAGGTGGTGATTTCTGGTTTTTGGTACCTGTACGTGAATGGTAGACTTTCAAGTTCCTCTGGCATTAGTTACTTGACTCTTTTTTAAATGTGACCGCTTTGGAACTTATTTCATGATGTTAAAAATAATCGTTTGTTAGGAATGAAAGTGTTTTATGCATATTTTTCTTGCCAGGTGATCTACTTCCACCATGGATACGAGGCATACCTCAGTGCTGCCGATAGGCTTAACATCAGCATTTTAGATTCCACGTTCCTTCAGCCATGGCAGGAAATGCCACTCAGGGTAAGAA
>VKOC01000002.1:1451807-1489592 GCA_009364415.1 Spea multiplicata | reverse complement strand
CAATTCTGGCCCAGTAGCTCCACCAAAACATGCCGAACCTAAGCGTGTGGGGCATCGCTGTACTCAGGAAATATTTCCCCAATTTTGGGGGAATGGGTGCATGAAATATGTCAGAATTATCACAGTGTGATACCCTGGCTTGTCTACTTTTCATTTTTCACTTTTCTGGGTTTTTAGATCTCTGAGCGCTATTGACGCTAGAGACTCAAAAAAAATGTTGCGCGTCTTTAAATATTTATCCTACGATTGCCAAAATAGAGGAAAATCCTAGGCGTATGAGGGGTATCCAAACTCAGCACATGCACATGAATACATTTTGGGTTTTAATCTCTCCTTTGGACTACCTGCCTACAATTTATGACAGGTAAAACCATAAAATGACGTTTCCCCCTCCCCAAATGTTCCGCTTTTTAAATATATTCTTTCACATCAAATCATATATAATATAGTCTTATGCGATTTAAAAAAAAGCCCCCGGTATAAAATTTGTGTGGGTACGCTTAATGAGAAAGAGGGAAATTACAGTCGAATAAGGACCCCCTATTGCTTAGTTATGTATTGACAGTAATCCGTGGAGCCCCTATGCTGGATACTTGATATCTGTGCCTCTGGGGCCACGGCTTTCCTTCAGATTCACTAGAGACAAGACGATAGGATGGAGTGGTTGTCCCCACATACAGAGATCTCTCTTGCTTATTGTAGAGAGAATGGAGTCCCCCGTGTCTGCAGGAGTTAACATTTCTGGTTCAATGCTTACAGCCCCAGTGTAACGGCACACAGTTACACTCTTAAGAGAGCTTTCTCTTTCTTATGCACGGGAAACACTGAAAAGAAGACCCCTGCTGGCTGATCATAGGTACTGCAATCAGCAATTCAGGCCTATTGAGCCCTGCTCAGAAACTACAATAAATTCAGTAAAAATGAAAATAAAATATCAAGTAATGATTATAAGAAACTATAAGACACAATAGGGGAGGGAAAACAAAAAATAAAGCAACAAAATCTAAAAAATATGCCCCAATATCCTGTTCTCCTGCTACTAGAAGTACTAAAAGCAGAAAATTAGAAACACAAATTGCTGCCTGCAAACCTGAAAGTATTAAAACATGGACAACAGAAGCTATGATTTAATAATAAAATAATAAAAAATGATAAAAAGGCAACCCCACCTAAACAAATCTCAGGTCTTCAAGACAGGAAGACTCTTGATCATGAAGGGTTAACAAAGTACAGGAGGGAGGTATATTTCAAAGGGGGGGGGGGTAAGATATCAGGCCAAGAAAATGCATTATCGAAAACCAGAAAGTTAGGGACTAAGTTGTAATGTAAGGATGTTTTACTTTACTGAGATGGTGGTCGATAAATGGAACAGCCTCCCAACCAAGGTGGTAGAGGTTAATACGGTAAAGGATTTTAAAAAAATTGCACAGGGTTAGGTATATGGCCCCTAAAATGAGTCCAAGGCCTGATTAATGTCTGAGTCTTTACAGCAGGAAAATTAGGGGCCAAATGATTCTGATCTGCCGGCAGATTCTATGTTTCTATGATGATGCATTTTATATTGTCCAAGTTACAGGTTACGTTTGGTCGCCCTCTCCTAATGAATAGAGATGCTAGACTCATAAACAGTAATAACAGTGAAGCTTGTTAGAGTTGTTAGCAGGAACTCTCAATTTGTAAGGTGAATGAATGAACCATTTATAGCTTTTACTATTCATTACTAGCAGGTGCGTATTTCCAACATCACTGGGTTCGCAAGCGTGTGACAGATGGCCAGTGAAATATTTATTTATACCTACATTATAAGAAAATAAAACCGTTTTACCTTTATTTGCAGAATAATTTATAATATAAATCGGCCTCGTCGTTTTTTTCCCCTGCAAATTAAGGGGTTTTTGGTTTTATGGATCGGGAATTCTCAGTTCGTATGTTGTTCATATGTTTATGTACATACTGAATAACAGACACGGTATTATATAACATGCAGGTATTGCTGAAATCGAGTTATCGTACATATCCGCATGTGATGTCGCGCCTGGGAAAGTCACGGTGTGTGGGTAGCATCAGGGCAAAGGGCAGCAAATGGGGCAGGGGGCTGCTGTGATCTAAACATTTGGGCTGCTTGGCTGAACTTGCACCCCGGGCAGTCATCTGTAGTTGGGACCCAGAAAGGCCACGTTTCACCCAGATTCTCTGGAAATATTTTCAGGTATGGTATTGATTGGGAGATTGTTGACATGTTTTGAGAAACTCGTTGGGAAGCGAAAGCCTTCTGTCCTCCCCTGATGTCTCACTTTTCTAGGAGCTTGATAGAGCCATAAAGCAGCAGGGCACTGGGCAGGCACTGGCAGATAGATACATCCAGCCACATGCTATGGGAATACATTTCTACAAAAATTAGAAATGATTTGATCCCTAAGACTAAGGAAGGTGATAGAGTCATAACAGCACAAGGGCACTGGGCAGGCACTGGCACGTAGAGACATCCAGCCACATGGTATGGGACTTAGACAATTCATATGAATTGATCCTCAAGACTAAGGACCGTGATAGTGCCACAACAGCACAAGGGCACTGGGCAGGCACTGGCATGTAGAGGCATCCAGCCACATGGTATAGGACAGAATTCTCTGTCATATACCTTCCCCATAAACACCCATTCCCTTCTGGTCAATGGGATGGACACCCCAACGATCTGCTCAGAGAAGATGGAATGAAGAGCCGTCGCTGTTCAATGATCTGAAAATATGTAACTATGACCCAAGAACAATACAAAACTGACTTCTTTGGGGGCCGCGGAGTTTGTGCTATGGTGGAGCTGGGTCAGGTGGACATGCTGAAGAAGAGCTGAAGAACCACTTGGACGCACAACTCCTAGCATTGGCCTTCCTAACTATTAATAATTATTATTAACAACACTAATGTATTTATTTTGAGTACCACACAAATATGAAGCTTTATTGGTAGTATAAGTGTATTACTGAAAAACAATTTATTTCATAAAATACACTTCTGCTGCAGTCCCAGTAGGAAAATAAAATAAACTATTCGTAGTTGTACAGCTTCAACAATTTTCTGTACTAGTAGTACACTTAACCTCCTTATCATGAATCATGAATACCTCCTGTAATGTCACTAATAAAAATATTAAAAAGTACAGGTCTCAATACTCTGAATATGCACCATTAACTACAACTTTCTGCCTCCTGTCACTCCATTTTATCATCCATTCAACCATTCTGGCATCCAAACCCAAAGACTGCAATTTCTTTATGTGTCTATATAAACTCTAGATATCAACAGTTCCTCCCTGGTCTATTATCTTAGTAACCCAGTCAAAAAATAATTTCGTTTTCCCCACTGAAAGGGATTAGAATGACGGCTAATCGGACAAAAGAATGAGCAAATTCTAACGGAAATTCAGAAGTTTAACGTTCGTTTTCATTTGTTTCATTGGGGGTCCCTCCTCGTTTTCAGAGTTCCGTACCAACACGTGAATTCGGCAACATTTGTTAAAATGACACACAAATCCAGATGTACAAGTCTATTGGATAGTGTTTTATGAGCAGAGGGTGGAGCTGCTGGATAGTGTTGTGTGTTGGGGGAGTGAGAGAGGAAAAATGAAAACGAGAGAGGAGAGAAGAAAGAGAGAGTAAAGAAAATTGCACTTCATTTAAACAGATCCTTAAACAGACAGGTCACAGAAGTGGCCAAAGATCTGTTCGCAGTAAGTGGAAATCTAATTTGCCGACCGGGACTGCCGATCTGGCACACAGGGCAAATGGCCGGTGCGGGCCAACAACGCCATACCCAGCTTCAGGGCCACATGTTACCCGAGCATAAAAACATAGTGTGCGGCCGCTGCTGCTGCCGTTGGCCACACTTATGTCACCAGGTGGCCCCTGGCCTTAAAGTGCCAGGAAGGCCCCTCCATCGCTAGTCCGGCCTTGCTTTGCATAATACTGAAATCCACCTTTTATCGTCTTTTATCATTTAAATAAACTGATTTATGAAGGAGATTGGATCGCACACTTTGTTCATTCATAAAAGCTTGTGATTGAATGAGTTTTTGAAAAACAATGCCAAAACAATGTAAATGAGGTCAATCTCCATAGTTTCCACTAGGAGATGCTATTGCCCAGTGGCTTGGGTAAAGCTTTTGCCTCATTATCATATATATTTAACTTAAACACGGTAATTGTAATTGCTCCGATACAGTCTGTAATATAAGCAGTACGTCTCCTCATTTAGCTTTTGTACATTCCACCCAAATAAAATTATTTATTTATTTAAGACGCTGATGTCAGGTGGATTCAAGACTGATTCAATGACGTAGCACAAAATACTGCTGCACCCCTGCAAAGCTGTGTTGAGGACCCCTTCTCCATCCATGTATCCCGTTCTGCGCATGTGTAATTATGGCAAATAAAAAGAAATTGCAAACTTGTCTGGAATTTCTAATCCATCCTCAGATGCCATGAGCGACACTCCCTCAAACAAAAAGTAAAATTATAATTTTTGTGGGCAGAATATAGTTGAGATTTGGTAGTTTATGCTCAAAAATGGATGCAGTGGGGTCAATCTTTTGGTGATGACCTCTTGTCAATGTATCTTCTTCTTGTACTTTGTTAAATCCCTTTATGTCATGGGTGTCCAACCTGCAGCCCTCCAGCTGCTGTGGGACTACATCTCCCATACTCCTCAGCCAGCCCCTTAGCTGAAAGAGCATCATGGGAGATGTAGTCCTGCAGCAGCTGGAGCGCCACAGGTTGGACGCCCCTGCTTTATGTATTTAAATGTTTCTATCACATCCTCTCTCTCTTCTTTCCTCCAAGCCGTACATACTGATAATTTTTATCCTTCAAACCATTCACCATTTTAGTTGCCGTCCTCTGAACTCTTTCCATAGTGTCAGTATCCTTCTGGAGATGGGGTCACGATACTCTAGGTGAAGCCTGACCAGAGATTAGTAACTTGGCAGGGCAGCACCCTGGTTGCCCCTCACTACGTACCTCCGTGTCCACCATTTTCTATAGGGAATGCTAGGAAACGACATCATATTCTGGTGCTTTGCATTTCGTGGGGTGAAGTTCCCAATAAAGGGTCTCTGATCTCCCCAAAAGGCCAATGGAGCAGTGGTGTACAAAGGAGATTGATCACTGATCAATAGGGCAATCCGCCATCGATTATGGGGCAGACGTGCTGCCATTATCTGGAACTCCTCCGCCTAGGCCAGAATACGCCACTGTAGGTTACCCTAATTTAATCATTGGCTGTGTTGGCAGTATAGGCCCCTAACAGTCCGTAGGTCTACAGTGAGTAGGACAAAAGCCGCAGCTGCCAAGGGTCCATACACAACCCGTTACCCACTGCTTGGGTTTCAGTGACCAGCCGGACTCTTACCTGTCAGTATTTGATTTAATAAGCTACAGGGAAAGGTAGGTATAACTGACCTTAATGTATTCCACATGGCGCTATATGAAACAATAAATAATGTGTGGGGCCCAACAACAGAGATTTGCCGATAAGACTTTTAGATAGCCATGGTCATCAGTCTCTGAGACAAAATACATCGAAGCAGCCTGAGAAGGAGTCACTCCTTGCCGCCGTGACCCAGGTAATCTTTAGGTCATTGTTTCTAACCCGGGTCCAAATTCTATTATTGGCAATAATCGGACCCCTGGTAATTTAATAGGTTCTGTATCATAATAAACAATGTTTGTTATGCCGGGTAAGTGGATCTCACCCTGGGGGTATGAGACAAGACTGATCCCGAAAGAGACACCTCATTTGAATCCATTTCCTACTATTCTCTTTCCAGCAGGGTTGACTACTACAAATACTTGCTCTCAGTTTGACAAATGACTATTAAACATAGTTAAAAATAGGCAAAAAAACCCCAGTTGTGGCTCTTTATAATTTTGCAACATGTCGATTTATTTTACTGTCCCATGCTGTCACGACGAATGAAAACCTCTCTATTTTATAAAATGGTTGTCAAGCATTGTGGAAATATTCCCAAACTATATTTAAATCCTGAAAACATATGCGTCAAAACACAACTCAACATACATGATATGGCCAAAAGTATGTGGACACCTGACCATCACACCTATATGAGCTTGTTGGGCATCCCATTCCAAAACCACGGGCATTAATATAGAGTTGGCCTCCCCATTGTGGCTATAACAGCATCCACTCTCCTAAGAAGGCTTTCCACAATATTTTGGAGTGTATCTGTGGGAATTTGTGTCAAAGAGCATTTGTGAAGTCAGGCATTGATGTTGGGCGAGAAAGCCTGGTCTGTGTTCAACGAATTCCAAAGGTGTTCGATGGGCTTGAGGTCGGGGCTCTGTGCAGGTCACTTGGAGATCCTCCACACCAAGCTCATCCAACCATGGAGGTTTCTTTGTGCGCTGGGGCAAAGTCAAGCTGGGACAGGAAAGGGTCTTCCCCAAACTGGGGCCACAAAGTTGGAATCATACAATTGCCTACAATATCTATGACATTAACCTTCACCGGAACCGGCAACAGTGTGGGGGAGACCCTTTCCTGCCTCAGCTTGACTTCGCCCCACTGCACAAAGCAGGGTTCAAAGATAAAGCAATAGTTAGTTTTAGAAGCATTCTGATTGGTCTATTGTTATACTTTGCCTTTTAGGGATTACCACGGCCAACCTAAACTGATAGCATGCAGTTACTAGCGTGGTCACAACAGATGTCTTCGAGGACCAATGGTTTTGTCAGCTGCCAGTTCCCAAAATATCTTGGATCCAATGATTAGGTTGCAATGTGCATGGCCCTGAGTGCTTTGGAGGCTTACAGGCAGTGTGTTGGGTTACCGTCTGCTCGAAAACGCACTCTGGATCCCTGTTACGTATTAATAGGGTTCTCCCCTTTTCTGCAGCCGAAATGGTTATTAAAGTTTTCGTAGCCACCGTTGCAGGGTCCACCGCGGTAAGTTTTTAAAAAAATTCCTTTATTCAAAAAGCTGCCATTTAAAAAAAAAATTAAAAATATATATATAGAGATTATATATATACCGATATATACAAATTTCTACATCACACACTATTTTACATTTTACTTTCATTTGGGAATTTGGGGGTTCTAAATATATGTATGTGGTTGTGTGATTTGACATCCCAATTTTCTGTTGTTTTTAGCAACTCAAGTCCTAAATTAGGTAATAATGTATTTTTTTTTTTAGTATTTAAAATTAGACATGTCGTATGTGCTTTTTGATTATTTTATAGAAATAACAACAAACCCTTGAAAAGAGACTTTGGAGAAACTCTCAGAAGAATATATGTAGTTAATATTTATGGTACGTTAAGTGGACTGGGTGGAAGGGGGATGGGAGACGGGAGAGAGAGTTTCTTTATATATCCCTGGGTGACAGATGATCTCAGTTGAATTAGAGCCTTGGATCTGACAAGTACCAAAGATCATTCTTATCTTGTTTAGAAAGTACTGCAAGAATGCCAGGAACCTTAACGAAAGTTCCAGATACCTCCTTCTACCCAATCTGAACGAAGATTGCTCAAACTAAACCTCTGGGAATAATCGATTTGGTTAATTATTAAAAATGGCTACATTTCACTTGTTATGTTGCGTGTTCCATAGATAAACATTCACAGACTAAATTAAAATGGACAAAAAGTATGAAATTTCAATTATTTGGTACCTAGGAAAAATTGGCTGGTTGTGGCATTAAAGTCAGTTGTTGCTAATAATTTTTGCTAATACAGCACATTTAAAAAAAAATGCTAGTAAAATAAGTTGTTTTATTTGATATTTTTATACATTTGGCATGGTTAGTAAAGAAACTGTTTGACTATAGCTAATGGGAAAATTTTGAAAAAAAGTACCGGTATATAGTAGCATTTTCACAGATCTTATAATTACTTCTGAAGTGTGAATCTTTGAATTTGATCCATACATTGCACAGGGCGTGCAAACAATGTAACAATGCCTGAGCCTCGTTAAAGGTGCGTATAAAAAGTTTGAGAAGTGGTCTTGTCACCATAGTGAGGGTGCAATCAGCTGAGATATTTCATTGGTTGCTATGGTGATAGGACCTTTTTTTTCAAGCTTGAATGTTGTTGAAGGAACCTTATCATCGTGGCAACCAATGGAACGTCCCTGCTGATTGGGTCATTTGGGTCACTGTCAATAAGATCCTTTTTCAGATTAACAACAGAATTTGTGTTAAAAAACTCCCTCAAATTCTATTACAAGATTAAATAAATGTAGAAGATTCTATTTCTGCCCCACATTTTTTTACCTTGAATTTTCCTTGGATTTTTTTTACTGTTTATTTTGTTTAGTGCTGATTTACCAAAATCAGAGAAAGTTTGTGTGAAACAACAAGCTAAATTTGGATGAGGTTTATGCAGTTACCATCATTATTATATTTTATTAAGATAGCACCAACAAATACATTGGTGTAACAGAGGCCTTCCACAGCCCCCACATTGTAGGGGCCCCTGCCTGTCAGCTCCACCAACCTCCCCCGGAGTCTGAGTGCCAGGTTATGACATTATTTCCAGCGTGTGAGGACTGTGAGGGAGCAGAAAGCTGTCACCTGAACCAAAAAAGGTATGTGTGTCTTAGTATGTTAATGTGTATGCCAACATACTGTATGTGTAATTGCGCTAAAGTGTGTGTAAGTATGTTAGTGTGTGTAAGTATCGTAGTATGTTAAGGGCTGCCTCAACACCATTATAAGCCCTGGGCAAAGCAATGCACTGGGCCCCCTAAACCTTTCCCCCCCAAAAATAATACATACACTGCCCTTACAAACCCCTGCCCATACACACACATATATACACTGTCCATATACACTGCCCTTACACATATACACATACATTGCCCTTACATATGCCTGCCCATACACACATATACGCTGCTCATACCCACACATACAGTAAGGTCCAGAAATATTTAGACACTGATACAAGTTTTGTTATTGCGTCTGTTTTCCAAAATAAATTCAAGTTACAGTGAAATAATGAACGGGGGCTTAATGCGCGGATTTATCTTGAGGATATTCACATCCAATTTAGAGAAAGGTTTTAGGGATTACAGCTCTTTAATATTTAGCCCCCTACTTTTCAAGGTACCAAAAGTACCAAGTTGACTCGAGAGCTGTTGTATGGATACGTGTGGGCTATTCCTTTATCATATTAAGCAGATAAAAGGTCTGGAGGTGATTCGGGGTATGGCATTCACATACAACATGCGGTCAAAGTAGCGGTCAAAGGAGCTCTCAATGCAAGTGAAACAGGCCACCCGGTACATTCTGAGAAAAAAAGAACACTCTGGTGAGCTCTGCAACAAAAACCCTTACTGCGAGGGTTGAGGTGGCAGATCTGTGGAACGACCTTCCAGCAGAAGTGGTAGAGTTAAGGGAATGTAAACATGCATGGGATATGAATAGACTATGACCAGGAACTAATTAAATCTTTACATCAGGAAAAACTGGCAGAGCAGATGGCCGAATAATTATTTTCTGCCGCCAAATTTTACATCTCAGTATCGTGGGAACCATTGTTCCGAAAACAGCTGGACCATTGCCTGTAGACTTCTCCTCAGGGGTGTCCAACCTGCGGCCCTCCAGCTGCTGCAGGACTACATCTCCCATACTCCTCAGCCAGCCACTTAGCTGAAAGAGCATTATGGGGAATGTAGTCCTGCAGCAGCTGGATGGCTGCAAGTTGGACGCCCCTGCTTCTCCTGCTGTATGTTTACCTTGTGACCCCCTATCGATATACTTTGTTTCTGTTAGGGCATAAGATGTCCAGATGCTGAAATCCTTTCAGACACGCAAGAATACTCAAAAATGTAAGGGGGGACATTTAGCCAGCTTGGTTCCAATTTACTCTCAACTTGGTCCTCCAAGTTAAATAATGGACTCTATCTGATCCATCTTCTCAAACGCTACAAAATACAGGTTGCCTGCACATTTATCACTCAATATAACAATGTAACAAAAAGTAACTTCCTATATTTGTATACTTTTGTAAGTAACATTCCAGGTAACATCTACTGCAGACTGGGAAGTCCTTTTGGCTGCGCGGTCTCCATGATGTCTCCTCAGCGGCAGATATTAAGGTCTCTGAGCTGGACGTCCCTGCACTCCTGAGAGAATTCTCTGTGTAATTTTCTTCGCTTTAAAAACTTCTTTTTTCCAGCCCTGATTTGAATTTATTACTGCAACTTTCTAGCATTCCAAGTTTCAGTACTTTTATTAAAAGAAAATCAACATTAAGTTATTTATCTATATGTCTCTCTCTATACTTCCCAGCATCTAAATATCATAACGTTGGTTTTTCTTCTGCAACTGCAATATCTGCTGAGACGTTCGCCGCTTGCCCAAATTGTTCTCTTCATTTTAAACAAAGCGGCTGTAGGACCAGAGATCACAAATCTGTCTTTGTCCGATAAGCCCCAGGTTTGGAAAATGCTACGGCTAATTCAGTTCATTCGACATTGATGGGGCCAGTTGAGGATAGGAAAATGTTGGTATTGGGATGTCCCTTTAATGCCTAGGGAGCCCACGGTATCTCCTCATCTGAATTGGTAACTAAAACATAGGTATGCCCTCCATCCACTGGCTTTTATAAGTAAGAGGGTCCGGTTGCCAGCTTAGTTTTTGGTGCCTGGGGGAGAAGAGGAGCGGCGGAAAGAAAGTATATAAGTATGTGAAAATGTGTGGTGTTAGAGTGAGTTTGTGTTTGTTAGTATATGTGTATTAGTTATAGAGGGGGGGGGTAATATATACACACACATGGTGCTTCTGAAATGTGTCATTGTTGGACCCTTACGGCTTTTACAATTTTAACACTCTCTCACTAGTTACCATTGGACATTTGACACATAGCTTGCAATCGCTAAACGGAATTAACATGACACATTGTAAGCAGTTATCTTTAATCTCTACCCATAAGCGATTCAGCAGCACTTATTACGTTTGTTTATCGCTTCACCTAAAGTCACTTTTTTCTACCCATAAGTATAAGAATTTTGATTTGGTGGCTTATTGATAGTAATAAATATATATGATGTCATATCCCGGCACTCTGCACTCATTTCCTGCAGTGATTAGGGAGCATAGAAGTGAGGTCTGAAGTGAGAGACCTCACTCTCCTTAATTTTGGGCCAGTAAGAGGGAGACTGAGATTTACCCAACCTGCCCTGCTCAGCACCCTGCTAAACCGACCCCCCTCCCCCGCTCATGGTGCATAGATGTGCACTGCACTCAGCCATCACGAGCGTCGGTCTGGGTAGCAGGAACCCATGGGGGGCACTTCCTCCTCAGCAGCACTGTCCACCTGCCTGCCGTCACCCATAAACTCTCATCCAATCATCCCATCTATTTCTCTATGGACTGTCTGGGGATATTGTGGTTTACAGTGACCCTTCTGTCTTATATTTTAGGACCGACAAGTAATGTTGCCAAGTGACTAATATTTGACTGCTTTGGCCAGTCTCCTTCAAGAGACAGTTTTTGCAGTGAGAATTATATTTCATAATAGCCTGGTCCCCTCACTGACATTAAAAGAGGCATAGCCGGCTCCTTGCTGTCAGGCACAATGTATCGGCTCACACAGGGCAGGCAGCCCCCCCTCCCGGCAGGCTGGACACAGTGTAACAAATGCATTGTAATTAACACCTGCAGTTAACTGAGCAGAAGAGCTGCCTTGGCCTTGTGCCCCTACCATAATCAAGAATCTTAACCTGATTCCTTGCTCTAGATCAGGGATCTCCAAACTCGGCCCTCCAGCTGCTGCAGGACTACATCTCCCATACTCCTCAACCAGCCCCTTAGCTGAAGGAGCATTATGGAGATGTAGTCCTGCAGCAGCTGGAGGGCCGAGTTTGGAGATCCCTGCTCTAGATTCTTTGCCATCTGACCTGCAGATGCAGGACGGACAATTTAGGCTAATTTTGGCAAAAGATGGAAAATGATGAAACATGAAAAGGACCATGACCTTGTGGTCACATGGAGATTTACCAAGGTCTCTAGGTCCATGTCTTGGCAATGCTGTTAATATTGCCAACGAGTGTTGTATTCTATACAGCCTTTAAGATGGTCCTTTAGGCGAGAGGAATGTAAAGTGAAATCTACTTGGAAAAGCTAATTCGGGATAGCATATCTTTACTTCCAGGCATATTAGTTTTTTTTTTTTTTTTTTTTTTTTTTTAAATCAGTATTTATTGACTTCCGAAAAACATAGCATACCGTGAACAAATACATCAAAGTGAGACCATAAGGAGATTACAACAATGTAGCTAAAGAACAAAATATTCCAAAATACAGTTATGTTCACACAAATGCCGTACATAGTTGCAACGAGAACAGTATCAAATGACACCTCTGGCTTACTATACAAAGATAGCTACGGCAATAGCACTGCTCAGAAGTATTTTTCCAAGTATATAAAAATGAAAGAAGAAGAAAAGCGTCCCAGAGCGGGATGAAAGAAGAGAAAGAGAGTAGAGATGGGAGAGTAGGAATGGGAGAAGAGTACCGCTGCTTGAGCCGGAGCCACCTAGAGACCAAACAATTCCGCCCTGGCGGCAACATCTGCATGTTTAGTGAGCCAAGGCTCCCAGACGGCCATAAATTTGGACCGCTCGTCTTTCAGAGTGGCGGTAAGGTGTTCCATGACAATGATATTCCAGATTGCTGCCTGGATTTCAGATTCAGACGGCGGGGAGCCCTTCCATCTCCGTGCTAGTGTGAGCTTGATCGCCGCGCAGATGCGGTGTATGAGCTTGTGATTATGCAAGGAGAGCTCAGGACACTCGACGTCCATTACCAACAGGGCCACCTCCGGCGACCCAGGAATCACCAGATCAAGGGCTTGGGAGAGTTTGTGAAAGGCGGATTGCCATATGGGTTGTACAGCCGCACAACTCCACCACGCATGCAGGTAGGTGCCCGTCTGTCCACAGCCTCTGAAGCACAGTACCTGAGCCGATGGGAAAATGCGGGATAACCTCGTCGGGGAGAGGTACCAGTGCGCCATAACCTTATAAAGTCTTTCCTGCACTGTCGTGCATACTGTCAGTTTGTGCGCGGTGGATGCCGCCTTCTCCCACTGTGCCTCCGGGAACTCACACTGTAGGTCCGAGTGCCAGTTGCGGCGGTATGAGGGAGGATCCGCGTAAGTAGTCCGTTGGAAGTGGCCATAGTATGTAGTAATGGCCTGCCGACGGCGCTGACATGCGAGGAATCCTTTCTCGAACAAAGTAACATCCGCCAGAGGCGCCCTCGACAGTAGAGAAAGAAGAAAATGCCGTATTTGAAGATAACGAAACAGTTCCGATGATGGAACGTCATGGGTTACACTTAGCTCGTGGAACGTGATGACAGCGTCCTGATTAACCAGTTGACCCACTCGGACAAGTCCTCTCTCCAACCACCACCGAAAACTCCTCTGATCCACCCCCGACGGGAACATTGGGTTGAGGAATATGGGGGTTAAGGGAGAGGTATCCACGGACAGATGTAAAGCAGATCGGCAGGACTTCCAGATTGCCAGAGAGGCCCTCATTGAAGACGGGAGAGTATCCACGGATCCGGTCAGGGCGCTCGTCCAGAGAAGGCAAGGAAGCTGACGACCTGGCGCAAAATTCCGTTCGATGTCTACCCATGGGAGGGTGCCTTCCGGGAGTGACCAGGATTCTAATTGAGCAACCCTAGCCGCTAAGTAATAGAGGTGAAGATTTGGAACAGCCAGTCCGCCTTTGTTTTTAGGCATGTATAACGTGCGTCTATTGATGCGGGCTTTCTTGTTATTCCAGATGAATCGAAATAAGAATGACTGAAAAGCCTCCAAATCGGATCTGCGTAGCGAAGTGGGCAAAGCTCGGAACAAGTACAATAGCTTAGGTAAAATGTTCATCTTAACTGTGTGAACCCGGCCAAACCAAGAGATGGTATAGCGGGACCATTGCAGAACATCCGTACGCAGTGCAGACATTAAGGGAGGGTAATTCGCTTGGTACATCGTGTCTGGTGAAGAAGTAATATGAATACCCAGATAAACGAGAGATCTCGGTTGCCATGTGAATTTGAAAGCAGCTGAGAGAGAGAGCATCAGTGGCTCTGTTAAATTGATATTCAGGGCCTCGCATTTAGATTCGTTGATCTTATATCCGGAGATATTAGAAAAAGCATGTATCGTGGAGTATAGGTTTGGGAGGGAGACAAGAGGGTTCGACACGGTCAGTAAAATATCGTCCGCGAACAAGCTGAGCTTGTATTGCAGTCCATGGGCCTCCACCCCTCGCACGTCCGGATTGGACCGTATCGCAATCGCCAGAGGTTCCAGGCAAATGGCGAATAGGAGAGGTGACAATGGGCACCCTTGTCTGGTGCCGTTTAACACAGGAAATGGTAAAGATTCATGACCCATAAGAGCAATCGTCGCCATAGGTGAATCATATAAGGCACGTACACCCTGGAGAAAACGACCGCCAAAACCGAACGACTGTAATACTGTCCACATATAACGCCAGTCCACACGATCGAACGCCTTTTCGGCGTCAAGCGCTAAGAGCATTGTTGATTGATTCGTAGATTTGGCAACATCGATCAAATCCAATGTGCGCCTGATGTTATCCGGAGCTTCCCTTTTGGGTATAAAGCCCACTTGGTCCGGGTGAATCAACGTGGAGATAATGGAGCTTAGTCTTGTCGCCAACAGTTTTGCATACAATTTTGCGTCCGCGTTAATGAGGGAGATGGGACGATAACTTCCGCAATTGGCTGGATCCTTCCCCTCCTTGTGGAGCACAATAATCCTGGCTGTAAGCATGTCTCGCGGAATCGGCCCACCATTCAAAAATCCGTTGAAGAGGGAAAGCAATCTGGAGCTCAACAGCGGAGAGAACTTCTTGTAATACGAGCCCGGAAGACCATCCGGGCCCGGGGCCTTGGAGGGCTTGATGGAGGAGAGTGCACGCTTGAGCTCCTCTTCAGTAAAGGGACTGTTTAAATAGTCTAGGTGGTCCGCAGATAAACGCGGGAGCGAGAGAGATCCCAGGAACGTTGAAATATGTTCAGACCCCTGAGTATTAAGGGGAGCTTTGTTGCCATCGTAGAGGGAGCTGTAATACTTGGCAAATTGGTCTGCAATATCAGAGGGATTCACCCAAGCCTTGTGATGTCTATCTATGATTTTCACGATGGTCTGGGCTTTCCTCTTAGCGCGGAGACGCCTCGCCAACATCGCACCCGGCTTATTCGCATGTTCAAAGAATTTTTGTTTCGTGAGGTTGAGGGAGTATAGGACCGCTTTACTAAGGAGCAAGTTCAGCTCACCTCGCGTCCGGATGATCTCGCGTAGCGTTGAATCGCATAAGGAACGTTTGTGCTGGGCTTCTAGCTGAATGAGCTTGTGCGTGAGCGACTGCATTTCCAGGCGGCGTGCGCGTCTGCGTCTAGCAGCGATTTTAAGAAATGTTCCACGAATAAAAGCTTTATGGGCCATCCAGATCACTGTGGGGTCCACTTCAGGAGTCTCATTAAAATGGAAATATTCGCTCAAATCCCGTCGGACAACCTCCAATACCGAAGGATCGGTTAGGAGAAATTCATCTAGCCGCCAAGCAGGGGGAGTGACGGGCGCGTCTGTGAATTCAAGGGAGCACTCCACCGCACCGTGATCCGACCATGTGATAGGGTGGATGGTGGCAGAAACATCAGGCGTTACCATATTTTGGCTTAGAAAGACAAAGTCAATGCGGGAGTAGGATTTGTGAGGCGAGGAGTAAAAGGAAAAGTCAGTCATTTTAGGGTGGAGCAGTCTCCATATATCCACAAGGGCTGAGGTGCGGGCAAAATCCTTGAGGTGTTTAGTGTTGGGTGATTCCGACGTTATAGGTCGCGAACCCCTCCTATCCAGGAATGGGTCCCAGACGGCGTTGAAGTCTCCACACACTATAAGACGGTGAGAACGGTAGGGTAACAAAATATCCGACAAACGATTGTAAAAAGAAGTGTCACTGGCGGAAGGAGCATAAACATTTAAAAGAACCGTGGGTTGATTGCGCAATGTTCCCACGAGTAACAGGTAGCGGCCCCATTTGTCAGAGAGTCTCGACGTGAGTTGGAACCCCAGGGATGTCCGTATAAAGATGCTAACGCCATTTTTTTTCTGTCTCGGGTGTGGCGCATGAAAATGGGACCCAAAGGACCTGTGCCAATAAGACGGTACATGGGAGGCACGCAGGTGTGTTTCTTGCAACATGACAATATCGCAATGATGATGTTGATAGTATCGCATAGCCATGGTTCTTTTGTGGGGGGTGTTGAGACCCCTAACATTATGTGAAATGATCTTTATCTGCCCAGCCATTGAAACAGTAGAAAGAATACAGGTGTAGCGGAGCCAAACCACAGGAACATGGCATGAACAGTGTTGAACCGCGGCATCTCCCGAATTAAGGAAAAGGAAGGAGAGAAAAAAGGAAAATAGAAAGAAAAGAAGAAGTAGAGGAAAAAAAAAAGCAAAAAAACATAATTAACACATAACAGGAACATACAGTAGTTGTGACTACCACTTGGCAGCAACTCGCCGACCCTTGCCGACCTCAGGACGGGTAGGACGAGCACCAAGCAGTAGAGTGACCACTCAGGTCAATGGGGGTAACCAACTGTCCGCAGGAACGGATGATCTCTCCCCAGCCCCAACATGAGTAGACTGAACCTTGAGTGTAGAACAGACTAACCGGGATTATGTATATTTGGAACTCGCCCCTAACGCACGGGGATACGTATAGTCAACGACGTGGATAAGGTCCCTCAAAATCGGGCTTCGGCGCAAAATAAATCGAATCAAAACAAAATAAAACAAGTCAACTGGTGCTGTGTGAAGAGAATCACTTATCTGTCTGGCTCGGCCCGTGGCGGTATCATAGAGGAAAGCCTCCCACAATGACAGCAATTGTACCGCATCCCGAGCGTTGTGACAAATTCCTGGAGAGGTGCCCACAGCTAGCCGGATGGTAAGCATCTCGCGTGGTGAGGCACCGACATCCCTCAGGGTAAGACCGCGTTCGGCGCGGTATCGGCAGCGTTAGTGTCTTGCGGGGAACGAGGTGTCGCGATCGTCACCCAGGTGTCCGAGGACGCAGCCGAGTGGTTCTGTCGTCTTCTCTTGCGTCCCAGGAGCATCGGCGTGAGCCCCAGTTCCCTGAGCAGCGTGTCAGCCTCCGACATGGATTTAATGGTGATACTCCTGCCATCGGTTGCGGCCTGAAGGGCGAAGGGAAAGCGCCAACGATAAGAAACTTCCAGTGACCGAAGATGATCCGTAAGTGGCTTGAAATCTCGACGACGCTGGAGGGTTTTGGGTGACAGATCCGCGAAGAACTGTATTTCAGCATTGCCAATGGTAAGTGAGGTGGATCTGGCTGCTTTCATCAGGGCGTCTTTAATAGGAAAGTCCCGGAGCTTCACTATGATGTCCCTCGGTCTGTCACCAAGAGCGGGCTTAGGACGTAGGGCCCTGTGAGCCCTCTCAACCACAATCTGGTCCTGTGGCGTATTGGGTAGAAGTTTACGGAACATATCGGGGAGCACCTCATCAACGTCCAGGTAAGTCTCAGGCACACCTCGTATCCGGATATTACCCCGTCGGGAGCGATTCTCTAGATCTTCTTGATCGTCTTGAAGGGATTGCAATTCTTGCCGCAGGGAAATGATTTCGGTTTGCAATGTGCGTTGGACTTGCTGCATCGAAGACTGAGCCGTCTCGAGAGCGTCAGTACGAAGCCCAATAGAGGACATGTCCCGTCTCAGGTCCTGCAATTCGTCGCGAATTTGCGCGATGATGTCCTTCTTGACCGAGAGAACCAGGTCCTTGAGGTCAGCAATGTCTTGCTTGGAGCACACTGTCTCCGCGGCCATGTCTTCAAGTAGGCCCAAATGCGTAGGTGAAGAAGCCGCAGTAGGCACCGCAGTAGAAGGTTTTCTGTGAAAAATGTCCGGCACAGATGACTTTCTTGCAGCTTTCCGAGAACCTCCGGGCATACTGCAACGGTAGACCGGCTATTGGAGTGGGTAAAAGCGGGTTCAGTCGCCAAATTAGAAGCTTATGTGGAGCATAAAGGGAGAGCTAAGGGATTATGCGACCATCTTGTTCAGCGGTCCTTTATTTAGTTTAGTTTTTTTTAACGCCAGACTAGGTTTTCACATAATATCAGAACACTTTTGTAAATGTGATTTACTTGGTTTTCCTGCTTATACTGGTCTGGGAAAAATTACCAAGATGATTAATGCATTTTTTCCCAATTCCTTGAGATTACCAGTAAAAAAAAGCAGTGTCTATACAAAAAATATCCATTTCGTCAGATGTCTGTTTGCTATAATAAGCCAAGCGACAGGGATCTTCAATAACTTCACCTCTCTGAACCTCCCAAATTATTATTTTTTAATTCACATATTAAATGATAGACAATAAATATATATAGCACAAATTCAGCAGAAAATTTTAAAAGTATCCATAGAAACAGATAAGAATTTTACTCTTATACATGTTTTTTTCTCCGCCTAATGAACAGATAAAAAGAAACAACAGGAGGTGGTTGGATTTCTGGAAGCCAATAGGATTGACTTTGAAGAAAAAGACATTGCTTGCAATGAAGACAATCGGCAATGGATGAGGGACAATGTTCCCGGGGAGAAAAAGCCACAGAATGGGATCCCTCTTCCTCCCCAGATCTTCAACGAGGAGCAGTACTGCGGGGTAAGGGCAGAAATATCAATTCTTCTGTTCTGTAAAACAAAGAATTTACACTCCACATATCTGTGCAGCATTAACCCCTTAAGGACAATGGACGGCCCCTAAACCCATTGAAAACAATGCATTTTGAGCCCGTACATGTACAGGCTTTGTCATTAAGGGGTTAAAGTAAAATCACTTTAAGATTTGTTTGGAAAGAGGAGAAACATTTCGATTCTCCAACTCACCGTGCAACTTCACAACCACTACATCATAAAATTCCCAATAACCAACTTTTCTGGGGCTCCCCCATTCCTCACAAGCGTCCTTTTTTTTGGTGAGACAGTCCCTATTAGGGACCCAAATTCCTTTGACCCTCTTTTCTCCTTCGATGTTCCTCCTTTGTAGGAGGGTATGAGGGTATCAGTGTTCTTCAGCACTAAAACCCTCAAACGTGTATATACTTCCCAAGTGTCCCATTTTAGGATGGACAGGTCCTCTTTGGGCCTCAAATGGGGCACTCTTTGTTGACCTGGTTTTCTAGGAGCTCCAAATATTTGGTGACTATGAGTCTGGTATAGCCATAAGCCATCATATGTATATAAACAAAAGAAAACGCGTCTAGATATTATATTTTGTACGGAAAATACATGATTTTTCTTAAACACTACTTATTGACCCCAGTTAGTACGACGGTCATGACATGGAAAGTCCAACCATACCACGTGAAGCAAAAGCGTCTCTCTCTTTGCCCGTTTGAAATGGTGGGAGGTAAAAATGTATATAGAAAGCATTTCTATATTTAAAAATTAAATAGTGCAAATAAAATCAATTCTTCTTAAAAAAAAAAATGTTAATTACATAAGTAGCTTTTTATAAAGCTCTGCCCCTAACCTCACCTGTAATCACAACTTAAAAAGTTAACTTATGTTAAAATAAATAAAACGCTTATCTTTGGGAGAAGACATATAAGGACAGACTGAGGGACACCTGTGATGGATCTCTTATAGTTAAATAACTAATCTGAACTTTTGATTAAAAATGTTAATTTCAGCGGGCTTGAAAATTAAATCCTTGAGGAAAATTGAGGAAAAAATATTTATTTTACATATTATTATTTTTTTTCCCCAGGACTTTGAATCGTTTTTTAATGCGAAAGAAGGAAATGAAATTTATGTGTTTCTTGGGCTGGCCTCACCACCGACCTCAAAGGTATGGATGTCACGCGGCAAAGGGACATCTTGTGACTTTCAGCTAAGTTGCACATCAAATGTCCCCTTAATATAGAAGCCCCAAAACACAAAAACACATGTGACTCCCGAACAAACTTCAAGAGATTCACTAGCACTCACCGAACAGGGAAAAACGTCCGCTCGGGTGGAGACGTAGGACAATGGCCTCAACATCAAACGACCTCAATCCCAAGACCCAACGTGACATGGGCTACAGGGAAGGCTCGTTGGACATCTTGGAATTGAGGTCACATATAGTTAAATCTTTGATAAATACACCAAAAAGCGCACTATTCAAATTATTCTTCATCGTTTAATGGGTTCGATGCACGTTTTCCACAGCTTGTCATGAACGTCCTACAGATCTCCCTAATCTTCATGTGGTTGGCTGTAAATACCTTACGCCTGATTCCCAGTGAGTCAGGATTGTATGGATCAGTCACTTGTCTTATCGGAGAACCCGAGGGTGTGTCGGCGCTCTATTTGTGTAATATGACCCAAATAACTGTCGGTGCCAGCTGGCTGGAAGGGAGAAGGGACTGGGAGTCACCACCAGCCCGTGGGATATCAGTTATGATAGCTGGGCTTTTTAGAAGAACGACGTAACAGACACAAATATTTCTTGAAACGCACAAATTTAACTTAGTTCAAAGAGTCTGACAAAAATAGAATTGGAAGGCCAAGACGAGCTGACGAATTAGATAAGGAGGGCCCGGCCCGGCAAGCTTACAATCTAGTCTGATTGTCATAAAATGGCAAAATATGAGAATAAATTCATGATATTATTCATATTAAGAAAAAAACATCAAAAAAGTGTTAGGGGGGATTTCGGAATGTGTAGGAATAGGATATAAGATAGACATGCTAGATGTTAGTGTGTGTGTCTGTGCGAAGAGATGGACGCCGTCATGTGGTCTGATTGGCTCAGCTCTCACCAATATAAAATAAAAGATTTTAATTTTTTTTTTTACTGTTCCTCATACTCCTTTTGAGTTTCCACTTAAGTCACCTTGATATTATCACAAATGCAACGCTATGAACTAAACGATAGAAATGTATATAGAAATACGGTATATCGATGCTTCTGTGATTTATTCTGCTAGGCCATACGTTGTTTACGCAGAAAGATATATGACCTGAGACGCATACATTTTAATTAGTAGTAAATAGGTTGCGTAATGTTTTTTGAGAAGTCATCTTTTAACTGTTTCCATGCTGGAAGGGTCGCCTTAGAAGGAATACTATAACCTACGCTCGGCTTGAATTGTATTCAAGGGGCAGGATCTCAGGTTAACCCTTAAAATTCACACAGGGTGATCCCTTTTAAGTCATATCTCTTGACTTTGGCGCAGGAATCGGAGATACCCTCTGATCTTCAAAACGGTGAAGTTCCAGCGGAAGAGAACGATGTAATTATGGGGGAAATACGTTTTTAATGCCTAACCTGTTTTCTTTAACCCACAAAACAGAACTGGATTTCAGTTTGCATACTCACACGCCGTAGATATTGAGACGGTTTCCATCACTAAGGGTTACGCTAATATTAGTGTCTACTAAAGCATGAGTTTGCGGGAGAATTGAAAGTTTCAGCTGACTTCGCTATACATTATAACGATAAGATGAGCATGTGCTGTGAAATGCATTGCTAAAGGGGTCTATTCACTAAAGGGAGAGTTGTCAGGAGAGTTTGCAGGAGGGTTGTGTTCAGAAGAGGGCTGGCACCTTCTGGCCCGGCGGGCAGGTAAAGCCAAGTGGCCCTATCGGCCCCTTGCCCCCCCAGGTAACTAACATACGCACTGGCACACATACTTACACTAACGCACTCACTCTCACACTAACAGGCACATTAACACACACTCCCCCATATAACACACACGTACACATATACATTCTTTATACATACATTCTAACACACACAAACTCACAGGTACACACTCATGCTAACACACACTTACACAAACATTCTCACATATAAACACACACACATACATACATACATACTAACTCCCTAACACTCTAACTCTCTTACTCTCTCGCTCACTCATTTACCCACAGCTTTTAGCGCAGGGTCATGTAACATCTCCATGAGTGGGCTGGGTGAAGCTGGACCAGGTCTTTTTGAGGAATTCTGGACAGGGTCAGGGGCTGGTCCTGTGTAATGTATAGTTAAATCAACAAGTTTGCTTCATTCTTTGACCTATACATCATACAGGGCTTTTTGCTAGAGAAACCTGCCAGTGTTGGCCCTCTATTGCGAAAAGTGAATGAGAAAAGTAAAACAAGGACTCTCCTGGGAGCTCCCCCTTTACTGACTAACTCCAAAATGTCTAAATGTGCACATTTTCTACAAACTCCTGCTTTAGTAAATACATTCCAGAGTTGTCATGTGACTATAAACCAATAAGAGTGTGATATTAACACGCAATAATCTAATTGGTTGCTATGTGTGTTTCTTGGAATGAGTGAATTTTACATTTACTTACTTTTGAATGTTACCAGAAAATCCCTTTTCTCAATAATTTCTGTATTCCAATTGATTAAAAAAAGTAAATACGTTATCATTGTTAAAATGTTACCAATATCTCATGTACTTAAAGGGGCAAATCATTTCTCAAAGCCCAATAATGTGAGGAATCTGATCTAACAACCAGATATTATATCAATATCGATGAGTATAATCTAAAGATTAAATTATAAATGATTATTACGAGACGTGGATATTTTAAGTGAGGGTGAGTCCGTTCTCACATGGGATATATGGCTCTTATTGTACATGAAATGTTTTTGATTCATACATTTCTTATGTCCTGTATTCATGGACGTACATTAATTAAAGCATAGAATAATAGATCTGATTAATATACTCATTTAATGAACGGACTGATTTCTTGATTAAATTAATCCTTTGTGAGCAGGTAAAAGACTTCTGATGTTGGCTTAGGGTTGCTCTCCCCGTGCTCTCCACCCATGCTCTCTCTCCCCGCTCTCCCCATTCACTCCCCCCATTCTCTCCCTCCATGCTCTCTCTCTCCCGCTCTCCCCAATTCTCCCCATGCTCTCTCTCTCCCCGTCTCCCATTCTGCTCCCCATTCTCCCCCCCCAATCTCTCTCCCACTCTCCCCACTCTCCCCATTCTCTCCCCCATGCTCTCTCTCCCCGCTCTCCCCATTCTCTCCTCCCATGCTTTCTCCCCGCTCTCTCCTCGTGTTTTAAGGGAACAGAATGATCTGCCCACCTTACTTCACAACTACCCTCCACTAATTAGTAGATGCAGGTGAGCAAAATTACTGTTGGAACTTCTGGACTGGACTCCTCTCTTGCTACATGTTAGCTACACATAAACTTTGAAGTGGAGCACTGGCTCTCCCTGCTCTCCAAACGCTCCACTCCTGGGACCCAAAATACACAATTTATTCATAAAAAAATGCCATACATTATGTTACAATATATACACACAGAGAATAAACTTAAATATATATAGGTCTATTTGTTTTTTAAGTTTCTTTGTGGAGCGTCGCTCCGTGTATCGGAGAAGAATGACCAGACGCTTACACCCAGATTCTAGAACCTACAACGGAACTTCTCCGGGGTCCGATTACATGAGCTAATTATTTTTATGATACACAGCTGTGCCCGTCTAATGGTTTCCTTATGTGTCACGCCAGGCTGCGACGCAAACCTCACCACTTGAAGAATACCTGGCACTCCCATTTTTTTTAATTTAAAAAATTGTACAAATGAATTTGCTAAAAAATGTGCAGATCATATTAGTGGTATTTTATTGCTTATGTATTTACCAAAAAGACCCCAACTTTTTATTTTAATAATATTATCTACTCATACTATCTACTGGTATATGGGAATTAACCACAAGCAGAATTGGATTGTTAGTTAAAAATAATTATATATAATAATAATAATAATAATTAAATGTATATGTCCAGGGTTGGTCTTTCCATCTGCATGTAGGATCTGCTTATTCATTAAAGTAGGGGTTGGTAGGAGGTCTCTGCATCTGCTGTCTCTCCATATGTATATAAGGTACGTCACTGGTCTCTGTCTGTGATCCCTCCGTCACAGCCTCACAGAGCAGCGATCGGTGCGGGTGATTGCCGGCCTGTATCTCATCTCGTGCTTCCTTAGCTTGGGCTCCCCCGGAGAACCTCGCGTGTCCGTCATATCATAGACCACCCAAAGGGACATCAGTACAGTAGACATCGTGTCCTATTTGGTCTCGGACCAGCCCTTTTTATAAATTTTGTGTAAAACACTACTAATCCAGATTTTTCTTTGACTAGGTCAGCGATAGCGCTCCAGTAACTGAAGAAAAAGACACTTTGGATGAAAACCAGGAAGAAGGAGTAACTTCCGCTGAAGAAAAGCAGGTTTGGTCGTCTTGGGGTGCATGGGGTCTGAAAGAAGCTAATAATTTAATAACCCAGGCTTATTCTGACAGTGATTTTATGTCTGGGTAACAGACTTTAAGAGCTTCGGGGCAATTTTTGGAGATGAATTAATGCTGGTGTCGTTTCTGGACCCTGCCGTAGCACAGCATAGTAATTAAGGGTTAAAAGAGACGCTTGTCCATCAAGTTCAACATCGGTGTTGATCTAGAAGACAAAAAAAAGCCTCCCATATTGAGCCGATTTCCAAAAGCCGAAAAAAAATTATCTTGACTCCAAAATAGATGATGACCTCTTTTTCTTTCCAGGTCCTATTAATGAACAGGGTGCTTTCCCTCTATGTAGTTGTATAATGACATCATATCCACCTTTTTACTAGTGAAAAAAAAAACTGCTACTGTTTAAAGGGGAATCACCACCTTTACAGCTTCCAGTGGATCTAAATTCCCTGTTTTTATTTTTTCTTGAAACAACTGGATTTAAACACAATTGACTATTTCACCCGGGGGTAGCTGATGCTTGTGATTAAATACAGCAGAGATAACATTATGGTTTTGTATTCTGATATAATCTCCCATTTTGGGTCAATATCAGCCATGACCGGTGTTCCCCTCCTCGTCTTTGGATTTTGTCGGCTTTATGAACGTCCTACTCAGTGAGCTTCTGCTGTAAGAAGAGCTTGGCACGCTCTGTATAGTTATCGTAAATCAGTGAGGTCTCTTGAAAGTCTCCTTACCCACTGGGTCTTGCCCAATGGACCTCTGGCTCTAGTAGCAGATCAGGTGATGGAGTGTGAGTGGCCGGTGGCTTGATATGCCCGGCCACGGGCTGCGTGAGTGTGTGGCCGCGCATATCCAGCTGCCGACCGGACTCATCATCAGGCAGATGCTGATCTTAAAGTGCCAGGGCCCGCTCATCATTGCCAGTCTGGCCCAGGGCCACCTCACTGGAGGAGCCTACTGGTGTTGGAGAGGTAAAACTGCTAATCTCCTGACAATTATCCCTTTAGTGAATAAATTGATTGGCAACAAAGATATCTTTCATCTGCACAACGGAAAAGCCAGGCTTGCTCATTGTCTATTTTTGTAGCAGGTAGAATAACAATTTGATGCATTTATCTAATAAAAGTAATGGAATCTGGTAAACGAAAAATGTCAAGCATCCCGCTGTGTCCCCGGTGCACATTACAGAACTGAACTGTGCACTCGGTACATTTACGAGTCAAGTAAATAATAATTCCCATGAGGCACGGACTACGTGTTTAGTCGTTTTTGTACATATCGTTCATTTGAAGCCACTGCTTTCGCATGATGTCATAATAATGTAATTTTTTTTTCTTTCATTGTTTACAAACCCTGGTGTAATTCATAAAAGTAGAAGATTCAGAAGGAAACTTGCCAGTTCAAGATTAGGTCCCTTAAGGGTCCCTAGGCACATGGCTTTTAGGGGCCCCCTTCATAGTTTCTCTCTCACATACATAAAACTATCAGCTCATCCGTTAGACGCCTGGCTACACATAAACTCCATTTAATTTATTCTGATATTTTGTAACCACTAAATAGAAACTCTAATTGTTCCAAGCAATATGCTTTTTTTTAGAATGGTTTATATTGTCATTATGACATCACGGCTCTTTTTTAAAAAAATATTTCTCACGTTCTCCCTTTTGGCCAGGAGGAAGCAGAGGCAGTAAATGAAGAAGAAGCAGCCAAGGAAGAAGGAGAAGAAGGTGCAGAGGAAGAAGAAGAAGCTGAAGAGGAAGCAGAGGAGGAGGAAGAGTCCTAGGGATCTGATGTGTTCTCACAGAGGTACCCACGCCAAATCACGTTATACATTGGTTAGCTTGACATTGACATTGGTTTAACGTGACATTTTTTTTGCCTTTGTGGGCTTATTGGAAAGAGTTTTATGTTGGGGTTGTGGGAATTCAGCGTCATCCAAAAACACAGCCTTCGGGAAATGAAAAAAGTGAAAAAAGTTTAGTAATGATGCCAATTGGCAAATAATTGTTATAGTTGTACAACCCCTTCAGTATAGAAGCTTAGAAGGAATATTCGGTTGGATAGTATTAATACTCAGTTATGATCAAAACGATTATCCCTGGTAGGGAAGAGGTGGCTTGGATAACTCTTTTTGTACTTGCTTACCCATGCCTCCCAACATTCATGGTTTTCATGGGACAGTCCTGATTTTCAAGGACTGTATGATTGTCCTTGCAAGCTGCCCCATCGTCCCACTTGTGCGGATCATGGGCCAGTTGGAGAGGACATCTGATCCAGGGAGCTGTGTAATCAATGGAGGTCAACTGGTAGCCCACCTGTTGCGACCCCCCGCATCAGCGAATAAAAAGCTATTTGTAGGCAGCAGTGGTTATAAGAAACTGTACATTTCGTCTGTTGGGAACCTTTAATAGATCACACTGGTTTCAGATAACAATTGCCACGAGAGTGAGTGTCGGGAGTAAGACTGCCCTCCTGTGGCTGCTACAGAAATTGCATCGTCCGCTACATAGTGGATGCTTTCTGAATGTTGTGCTGTTAGAAAGTCCGGAAACCTTTATATTTTACTAAATATACAAAATGTGACTATTTTAAAAAAAATATATAAAATCAATCAAGCGCTTGCTGGGGTATTTCATATTCTACATCAGGACTAGGCTGATGGCCACACAGTTAAGGATGGGATCTGCAGCACAAACAGCAATGAAGGTACGTAGGATGTGTCGTTGGCCGCTGCCCCACCAATGAAGATTGAATATTAACCTACTTATTAAGCACTTGAATATGCATTCTTTAGCTATAAATACAACCTCTGTGTATAGAAGAAGCTGCAGCTCCAGGGCTGCAGCACATCATTACCCTCTACTGTCCATGTTTACATCAGTTCCTACCGCTTGAGACAGCCCGTCACCGGCAGGAAAGCATTCTCCTTAAATTTTTTTTTTTTATTTATTGTTTTATATAGCGCCATCCTATTCCGCATCGGATAGAGAGGACATGACACGGAGTATATAACAAAAGTGAGGAGGGCCCTCATCAAACAGGCTTAGAATCTCAATAGGAAGTGCTTACTGCGCATGTGCATTGGGGGGGGGCATCTTGGGAAACTCATGTGACTCGGGGCTAGAGCAGGAGGTGCGCTTGGGCCAGTATCCATTTATACAACCCACCTTATGAGTATGGAAGCAGCCATCCTAACTTCCTTTTCTCAAGATCTGCATGATTATTCCTCCCCATACATTTTTGGTGAACATTATGAAGGTGGCCCTACCTCCCAAGTTAGGTTTCCAGTAATGTTCCCCTCGCTGATTCTCTGTGTTTTTTCTTTTCCTTTCCTAGGTTTCCAGAACGTGATTCTTGCCACACAAATGAACTGCACTAAGTCACCTCAATTATTCTCCACAATTCTTAAGGACGATTTGCTACTGAAGGACTAAGAATTATTCTCAGCTGTCTCTTTTTTTTGGTACTTCTGCCCCAAGAAGAGGTCTTCACATGCGAGTTTGACCTTGCACTGCATCTCAGTAGGATCCGTTACAAACAGCATATCGTGTACACAGTTTGTAAGAACGTTGGAAATAAACATTGTATTCTTTTTAAGTCTGCCTCTGAAGACTTGGTGTCTTTACAATGAGAATACCAACAATATATATTACAAAGTACACTTTTTTGGCTCATGTGGCAAATAAACCTACTTTAGATCTTAATTTCACTTGAGATGATAATGAAGCCCCTTTGCCTTGGTTATTTTTTCCCTGGGATAAGCAGCAATTGACAAACATGATTATATTAAGTAAGCATTGAAAGGAGACCTTATGAGAGGCCTCGGACATACCACGATCACACAGCTCATCTCCAACATTCTATGCCCCACACAATGACGTTCACATCCATCGGGTCCCTCCATTGATGGCTGTAGAACTTGGTAATGATGAGACCATCCTTTATGGAGAAGGCATTGATCAAGGCACAGTATTCATCCATTCATACAGGAGATGTTTAGAGATAGAAGGACTTAAAAGTTGGGAGATGGGTACTAGAAATGGTCTTTACGGTTTTCTTTGGGGACCTTATCATGAAACTGCCCTCCAATAATTGTGACTAATTGTGTGGCCAGTGGACATGTCACCATTGATGGTGCTGGTTCAGGTGGTTTCTGATTCTGGAGTCTCTGCAGACAGGTGTCTACTGCAGCCTTTGTCCTCCTTTTTGGGCTCCATCTACAGACAAGGCCAACAGCAAAAATGAGGCTGAGGAGAGATCTGGCGGATGACTGGAGGAACAGAGAAATCAGGTTCAGGACAGTCACACACACACACAATCTGGCTACAACACGGCAATAGATGATAAAAAAGTACGGTCCAAGCTTAAGAGACGGATAGTCATAGATCAAAATAAGGCACCAAGGGAGCAAACAGGAATCAAGTCAAAGTCCAAACTGAGTATAAGACCAGATATTCAAGCAGGTTGAGGCAAGTTATCAGTAGGGCAAGTAAAAATTCCAAAGCCAAGGGTTAGAATCAGGATAAAATAATCTCAAGCAACCAGGAACCAACAAGGAAGTTCTAGGACAACAATGCCTCAACAATGACCCGGAATACTCAGGTGTGTTACAAACAGGTAGGGATGACAGCTCCATAGCTTAGGCTCAGTATTGCTGGTTCAGATCTTGAGGTTCTTGACAATATCGTAGGATGTAGAGATTATTATCCTACTCCGTAGAATGACATTTTATCTTCAGAGTGCAGGCAGATTCCATAGCATTACAATAACATTAAAACTGACAATATACAAAACTGACAATCACGTGAACACACATTGTGTTAATGGCACATTGACCGAGTTGGAATGAAATATTAAGATAAACCCCACAAAAATGGTAAGTTGGTAGATATTGAGACAGATCTCAGCTTCCCCAAAGCAGTTTCACTGATTGATAAACACAAAGCACAGTCTATAGGTGGCTTTAATTCATGAACTTAGTTAAGTTAAATGCTGTAACTGCAACAGGTCCCCTTTAACTCTTGAAAGGCATCTTCTATGCCAAACTTGTTTTTCGAGCACCATTACTCCATATGTATCTATAAGAGTTTTTTTTCCATGCATTGGTTTGCTGAGGCTTTTAAACCATTGCAAAGTTCAAGAATAACAAACCACGAGAAGAAGAATCTCGTTGAGATTTGATGGCACGGGGGACATAATCTTCATTAATCTTCAAAACTCTTTGCCAGACACACACATGTAGAACTGTAATAGAAGCATGCCAACCTGCCAAGTATGGAGATGCCAGGCTTGTCATGGACTACAGTCTTAGTTGGAACCCCAAGCTCTAATCTCCTAATTGTGGTATAAGATGTCATACTGCAGTGTGCGCTTTTTTGTGGCTCCACCATTTTCCCCCAAATGATAGATGAGAGAGAGAGAAATAGAGAGAGAGAAAGAGAGAAAGAGAGAGAGAGAGAGAGAGAGAGAGAGAAAGAGAGAGAGCACTAGAAGGTCACATGACCACCTCCCCATAAGGCTCTGACTTCTGCTTACATGAGGGTAGGGTAGAGATATATGGGGGTGCAGAGTTGGAACCTCTGTGGGTCAGGGTAAGAAGTTTGAATTTGATTCTGAATGGTATGGGGAGCCAATGGAACGATTGGAGCGGCCGATGAGGAACAGAGAAAGGTTAGTCCAGCCTCAGTGTTGAGGACGGCTTGGAACGGGAAAAGGTGGGAGAAGAGGACCTCCCGAGCTGATCTCCTGCTGGGGCAGGTGAGTCTACAGCAATGTCACCAATGGCCCACCAGCCTGGCTTTAATATTTCCATAATAAACCCTGGCAATAAATCGCAATAATATACTGATTATTTTCTTGAAAAAAATACCACACATTAAATAAAAATATTAAATATATAAAAAAATAATCAGACAGGTGGCAGAAGGTTTTAGAGACTGGATCCAGTTCAGGGTTTATCTCCTTTTAAGAACCTGGTCACTTTGTATCATTTCTGGTGGGGAAGTAATTGTAAGATCCCCCCGTGATGGGCTGTGTGCGGCGGATTCCATGTCTGACCCACAAACATCGAAATAAACTATTATAGTAAAACGGAGCTCCCTGCGTTTTATTTCTTGTAACGTTCATTTAATGTATTAAGGATGGGTCATTTCTGGAGCTCTACCTTGTTTGGTCCAAAGAGAGGGGGCTTCGGATCGCTATCAATAAAGGATCGCTTTAAGAAAGGATCATGATTTTAAATACTGAAATTACACAGAATTCCCTTTTGTTTTAGATTATTAACCCTCGTATGACCTTGTAAGAATTACCGGCAACCACAGGCTCCTAGAAGAGAAATAAACGGTATCTTGAAGTTTATTACTAAAGCATCAGCATCGTCAAGAACTGCAAATTTATTTTTAGGGAAATTTAATCCAATTTATGAAGTATGATGGTTCCTTGGCATCTCCTCATGATGTTTAACTGAACTGCCCTGTCTGTCCAGGGCTCTGTGCGTGGGCATACAGCGGCCTCTAGTGGTACAAATGTGAAACTAAATAAGAGAATCGATACAAATTGATACAAAGAGGCTGAGCTTTTAATCTCCATTACCTATGCTGCGTTATTTAACCCTTTGAGTATCGGGACTTTTTCCCCCCAATGATAGGCCAATTTCATGTAGTCCTAAATGTAGCCATAAATTCCCATTCTAGTCAATGTGAATAACACCAGCCAATCACATGAATGCTAGGAGAACACGAATGCATTGCTAGTTTAGCTCTGATTGGCTGCTGCCTTTGTGACAACTGGGGGAAGCGCTACTTAGTGCAAAAAGTTTGATACTAATGCTTTCAGCCGGAGGAGGATTTAAATGAAATTTAAATTACATTTTCTAACACCGGTAAAAATATGCAAAAAAGTTAGATTCAATACAATTTAGGGACTAAATAGTAAAAAAAAAAAAATGCGAGCCATTGCTTAACATAAATTGCTTAACATACATTGGGTATTTCTAAATTTGAAGCAAAATTCCCAATTTACATATATTTGTGCCAATAAATATTGTTTGATATGTATGTTTCAAATGGAAGCCCTGATTCTACTGGAATAAACATAGTGTATATATATGGGCAAACTGCACTCCCTCCCATATTGAAAATATTTGAGTTATTGTCAATTTTACTTAAATAAACAATAATAATTTGATAAGATGTAAATGAAATGGTTCATTATATAGTACAGTATTTTTTCCACTTTAGGGTTTGGGGGCAGGGAAGAGATTTTTTTATATTTCTGTTTCCAGTAGGAAGGTTATAGGTTATGTGGGCACCAGTTATTTTTTACATTTTTTTTTTTTAAATTTTGATCCCTTTTTTTATATATTTATTATTAATTTATATTAATTATTAGCTTTAATCCCAGACAAAGGAAATATTTACATACGTGGACTTGTCTGTGGGGGTCACGCGGTGCGGTGTGCAAGCAGATGTAAAATAAGGCCTTGGACAAGTATGAGAGAGTGGGGGTGTGATGGGGTATAGGCGTGAGAGAGAGGTTTTTCGGTGTCTGCGTGTGTATGAGTGTGTATATGCAAATATCTGTATGTTATAAATATATATATATATTTATATGTAGGTGCGTGTGTACAAGTTTGTATGTCATTTACCTGGGGGCATAAGGGGGCCTCTGAGCTTTACTTGGCCCTTTACTTGTCAGCCATTGTTGTATAGATTAGAAAACATCAACCCTTCTCCTTGTTCTGCATAAATATGTCATTAATTATATTGTGTCAGCTTCCTATGGCAAATGAAAGTTACCATATTCTTTTTCTAAAGTAACGTAACCCGTTTGGTGCCAAACCGGGTACAGCATACAGAACAGGTCCAACAGGACCAGCGACCTACATTCTATCTCCGCATTGGCACTACGTGAAGCATCGGTTGGGGTAGTGGACAACCTGATGGGTCTGCAGCCCCTCACCCCACAAACACCTCCGATGTCTCTTCCCATACATAGGTGCTGTAAGATACCCCGAGGACATGGCCAGTAACACTCTTATACTGTAGAGGGCAGTGCAGAGACAAAAATAGGTAGAATAAAAGTTTAAAAAAATAAAATAAAGCATAAACAAAATTGTCAGTAGAAAGGTGGTATCAACCCAGCAGAAGGAGCTTGAGGTCCACAGAACCCTTGAGATTTGTACTTTTATTTAATGTCATAAAATCCTACTAAATGTATGGAAGATTTATGTTTCTTACAGAGTGGTGGGTATGTGTAACAGCCTACCAGCATAAGAAGTTTGAGGTCCACAGGACCCCCCCTCCCGATATTTGCACCTTCATTTCATGAAATAAAGACTTACTCAATGCAAAGAAGATTTACCTTAGTGAGAGGTGGTGGGTATGTGGAACAGTCTCCCAGCAGAAGTAGCTTGAGCTTCACAGAGATTTTTATTTTCCTTATCTTTGCATCTAATTTGAGATTTTTTTTATTATTTATTTATTATCTTTTATTTACATAGCGCCAACAATTTACGCGGCGAAATGATTAAAAGCTTAGTTTGAGAGTGATACGATGTAGGAGTTTTTTCCAGTATTGATATCTCTGGTATTGTAATGGTTAACTACAACTTCATTACAGAATGGAACAAAAATGTTGATTTACTTTACCTTTCTCATGAAAAATGACTCACCGAATTAGATTTGCGTTTATTTTTCCTGAACCGAGTTTTCTTTTTGGACTTTAACCTTTTAAATGCCTCAACTTGGCAAGCAGGAAATTTTTTAGTATTTTTTTTTACTATCGGTACAATTAGGTGATAACGTAACTAAGGAAACTTATATTGTTTTTTTTTCCCCCCAGGACAAGATAAGATGTTCACAGAGGTCGTGATACAGGGCAGAAAGTGCACCACAGGTGGATCAGCAGGTTTCTGGTCTCCCCAGATGGAGCCTCGTCTTTCAGAGTAAATATAAGGCATCTGTCTTTAACGGAACTCTTAAACACACTAAGGGAGGTAGGAGAAGGCTGCCCATTGGCTGCTAAGCCGATCGTCAGAACCCCTCACATTACATTCACACTCACAACAAGTCTCAGAGGATCCCTTACCTAGGTGGCACTCAAGAGGTTAAACCAACACTGACCGGCATAAAGATCAATCCCGGTACCAATGGGAAAAATTGTCAATAGGGACCTTGAATTTGCTTTTCCATGTCCCGAAAAGAGCATGCCCAATGAACGTGACATTTGCTGGGACATCTGGAAGATAAGAGGCTTGATTGTTAGGACAGTCCCAGCAAATTTGGGACTGTTGTCAGCTACAAAATGCCTTTCTTATTTTCTTAAACCAAAATGATCAATTGGGAAGAAACCGTTAATTCATCCTCTAAGGAGACCCTTAGACATTTTGACTGTATGATGGGTGAGTAAGACAATATAATCCTGCACTGTTAGTAACATTTAGTAACACTTATTCTTGGGAAGTTGCCAGATGACATTAATGATAATATTATAACTATCGGCCTAAAGAAAGGAACGTTCCCTTGTTGTGATTGTTTTAGGCCAACTTGGCTCATAAATATAATTCCTGGATTGATGGACCTAGGATTTTGGCAGTCAGGCTCATGAAGCAAGTAATGCAGGTATACATTCACACACATACACACACACATTCACACACACACACTCACTAAACTGGCTTCATAAATTGATCAAGGGGTTGAATTATTAGTAGAACGACGTACTAGAGCACGGCCAGCTCTGCAGCTTACATTTCACTTTTACCTTTGCAGCTCCCATAACACTCATCCAGCATGTTGATGGTCCAGTAATTCTCTATGTGTTTGTTTTTTTATACCGACCATACGTGACCACGGGCATCGATTGCGGCTAAAGTGTTTAGTTTAGTAGAGAGAAAAGACAGAGGACAGAAAAGACTGGAAAGAAGAAAGAGAATGGACAGGGGATACACAAGTGAAATGTAAGGAGAGAGACGATAAAGACGGGCAGAAAAGGAAAAGCGTGAATGGACCAAATGAGACAAAAGGCAACACAAATTAGGGAAAAGGGGGGGCAAGGAGGCATCACCTAGAGTCCTAGCTGGACTTGAACTCACAGCTCCAGCATTCCTAGGCAGGATCTCTAGCCTTTTGGCCCACTGCCATTCTCCACCCACCTCCATGATTCTTGCCATGTTGTCACCTAGTTCTGTTACGGACTGAACCCACCTCCCTCACCTGAATCCATGGTTATCGGCACACCTGGCCTCGTCAACAGGCTTTAAAGATCAGCCTCGCTGCCAGCCCAGGATCTAGTCGTGTGTTGCTCCTTTTGGATGTGCTGTAGTTCTGTGCTTGACCTTGACATTGACCTCTGCATTACGTTTTGACTCATGCTTCTGGATAGCCTCTGTCTGTACAGCGTGCTTGTGTTGCCCCTGTGCACACTCTCACTGTTCAATGATTTCTCCATCCTGTCACTCTGAGCAGTGTTAAGTTGAAAAGGTGTCCGCCATCTCCTGCAATTGGGCTCCAAGTCCTTACAGAGGAATGGAAGTATAGAGAAAGGAGTAACAAGAAAAACGATAGGGATAGGACTGAGGGGAAGACAATAAAGGAGAAAGACAAATGACAAAATAAATGCAAAGAGAGAAAGGAGAATGTTGGAATGGAGGGAAAAAAAGAGAGGCGAACAATAGAAACTACAGAAAAGAGAGGTAGTTCAGGAGAATGGTAAGAGCAAACAGAGTGAAGAAAGAAGAAGAGAAGTAGAGAAGAGCAAAAGAAAACAAAGTAGGGGGGGAGAGAGAGAGAGACGCTCACACTTCTGACCATGGCACTAACCTGACATCCCATACTGCTGAACATTTCTTCTCGCCTTCAAGCTTCTTCAATGACTTGTCTACACAACCAAGTTCCTTGACTCGTACTCTGTACTTGACCTGCTTCAATCTGGATTCCTCTCTCAACATTATATTGAGGCCACCCTTACTAGTTGCTAAATCCAAGGGCCAATATTCTATGCTATTCCTGCTGGACCTTTCTGTCCTAAAACTCAATCTCTTCAAAACAAAACTTCTTATACTCCATCTCTCCAATGCTTGGCTCTGACCTTTCATTCACTCCTCCATCTTTAAAACATTGCCTGCATTCACCCCTTCAAAGCACAAGCTGCAACTTAAGCTCTTGTTCATCCCCTCGTTATCCATTGTCGTGACAATCTTAACTCATAACTGGTTTCCCACATAGCCATCTTGCCCATTTATAAGCCATCATGAACACTGCTGCCAGACTTATCTTCCTCAACCATCGCTTTACTAACAACGCTCCCCTCTGTCAGTTTCATCACTGGTTACCTATACCTGTAAGAATGTATTTCAAAATCCTTACTCTTACTTCAAAGCTCTTCAAAGCAGTTCCCCTACTTACATCTCTTCACTCATCTCCAAATATACTCCTACCTGGTTCCTTCACTCATTTCATGAGTTTCTCCTGTCCTCTGCGCTGTTTTCTGCTTTAGCGTAACTGTCTTTCCCTTTGCCCACTTCTTTAAAATCCCTAAAGACCCACTTCTGCCTAAAAAATAAATGAAATAATTAAATACAGACGTAGAGGAGCCCACAACCTAAAAAGCATAAAATCACACAAATTCCTGGGTTGCTGCTAGAATAATAAGCAATTAGTATACAAAACAAAGCAAAAGAATTCAGTGCTTGCAAAAATTGTCTTTTCAGAGGTATTTATTGGGCATGTGCTGAATTATTGCTTTGTACTTATTGCTTTGTGTACTTATTGGTCATTTATTAATTGAGAAGTAACTCAGAAATCAGATTTTTTTATGCCTTTTATGGTTTTTAGGTTGTGCGCTCCTCTGTGCTTGTGTTTACAAAACTGTCTGACTCCACGTTCTGTAATAAAGTGCGATAGACGATGAGTGAACGTTTGGTAAAAGAGGAAGAACATTCATTCGCAAAGAGAACGTGCAGCTAACACACCAGTGATATGCAGGCTGTATAGATAAACCTTTTCTTGAACCTTTTCTATCTTTATCTCAAAAAGGTCAGACTTCCCTATTTGCACATATGAGCAGTTTCAAGTATATAGCGGCAGTTACATACAGTATACGCTAAAGAATGTGCTGGAACATTCATACGCTGGAACATTCCGGTGTCTGCTAAAAAGACCCTGCTGTTTGGAAGTGAAGTTTAACCCCATATCTCCTACAATTGTATAAGTTCCATGCCTATAAACATACACATTAACTCCCTTCTACCGCAAGCTCACCTTTCCTAGCCCCTCTCCTGCTTTTTGTCAATACTTATGTCCAACAATATTTTTAAATTTTTTTTAACTGGTCCATCGCTAAGATTGTGTGATATATCCCAACTCCTTTTAGAGTGTAAGCTTATTGGCCCTCCTCTCGTTAACTGTTTCTATAAGTCATTTTGTTATGCACTACGCATTATGTAAAGTGCTGTGGAATATGATGGTGCAAAAATAATAAAATAAATAATAATAATATAATAATAATGAGAGAAAGGAGAGGAGAGAGATAGAAGAGAAAACCAAAAGTGTCCACTGGACCAGCTTTTCCTGTGGCATAGACAGGTATATGCTGGACCTTATTCCTTTATTATTACACCGTACAGATGTGATAACCCCGTCTATCAGTGCTCTAAAGTACTAAAATTAAAATGTGTATATAACAGTGGAAAAATAATAAATATATAAGTTATTTTAAATTGGGAAAATAAAATACATTCCCTTTTCTAATTGTCAGCCCAGCACCCCTGCCATGTCTCAGCCAATTTAAACAAAATATGTCCCCAATTGATAATTTAAAAAAGAGGTACAATGTATGAATTTTGCTCCCCCCCCGATTAAATCCAATGGATTGAATTCCAGATGCTGTGCAACGAGAGCTCTCGCAGTCAGCCAGGGTCTAGATATGCCGGTTGAGGATGCTGGTAGTAGTATTTCCATAAAAGCCAGAAAGCAACCCATTGGTTAACCCTGACCTAGAAGGATCCAATGTAACATATACATTGTTACTGTCACATACACACAAACAAGCAAACATTTCATTGGTCTATTTTAGTTACTAAAAAAACAATTACATTATCCAGAAAATCTTGAAAATGATTCAAGGTTCTGAGATAAGTTAAATAATTATTCTTATATACGATGTAAAATGTAAAGGACTCTTTAAATCACAGAAGCGATAATGTCAGTGACGACAGAGCTTAGAATTCTTCTGTAATAAAGTGATCTAAACTAGAAGAGAATTTTTAACTAAAATGAGATTAGAAAAAATCTGTTTTGGGGGCAAACTCTGCGGCTTTGCTTTAAGGTGTGGAAGGCCAGTTATATATTTCTAGAGCCACTCTCTGTAGTATGGCCTCACTGGAAGTAATGATGCAGTTGGGGGGGGGG
>VKOC01000002.1:1432238-1451707 GCA_009364415.1 Spea multiplicata | reverse complement strand
AACCAGTGTGATCTATTAAAGGTTCCCAACAGACGAAATGTACAGTTTCTTATAACCACTGCTGCCTACAAATAGCTTTTTATTCGCTGATGCGGGGGGTCGCAACAGGTGGGCTACCAGTTGACCTCCATTGATTACACAGCTCCCTGGATCAGATGTCCTCTCCAACTGGCCCATGATCCGCACAAGTGGGACGATGGGGCAGCTTGCAAGGACAATCATACAGTCCTTGAAAATCAGGACTGTCCCATGAAAACCATGAATGTTGGGAGGCATGGGTAAGCAAGTACAAAAAGAGTTATCCAAGCCACCTCTTCCCTACCAGGGATAATCGTTTTGATCATAACTGAGTATTAATACTATCCAACCGAATATTCCTTCTAAGCTTCTATACTGAAGGGGTTGTACAACTATAACAATTATTTGCCAATTGGCATCATTACTAAACTTTTTTCACTTTTTTCATTTCCCGAAGGCTGTGTTTTTGGATGACGCTGAATTCCCACAACCCCAACATAAAACTCTTTCCAATAAGCCCACAAAGGCAAAAAAAATGTCACGTTAAACCAATGTCAATGTCAAGCTAACCAATGTATAACGTGATTTGGCGTGGGTACCTCTGTGAGAACACATCAGATCCCTAGGACTCTTCCTCCTCCTCTGCTTCCTCTTCAGCTTCTTCTTCTTCCTCTGCACCTTCTTCTCCTTCTTCCTTGGCTGCTTCTTCTTCATTTACTGCCTCTGCTTCCTCCTGGCCAAAAGGGAGAACGTGAGAAATATTTTTTTAAAAAAGAGCCGTGATGTCATAATGACAATATAAACCATTCTAAAAAAAAGCATATTGCTTGGAACAATTAGAGTTTCTATTTAGTGGTTACAAAATATCAGAATAAATTAAATGGAGTTTATGTGTAGCCAGGCGTCTAACGGATGAGCTGATAGTTTTATGTATGTGAGAGAGAAACTATGAAGGGGGCCCCTAAAAGCCATGTGCCTAGGGACCCTTAAGGGACCTAATCTTGAACTGGCAAGTTTCCTTCTGAATCTTCTACTTTTATGAATTACACCAGGGTTTGTAAACAATGAAAGAAAAAAAAATTACATTATTATGACATCATGCGAAAGCAGTGGCTTCAAATGAACGATATGTACAAAAACGACTAAACACGTAGTCCGTGCCTCATGGGAATTATTATTTACTTGACTCGTAAATGTACCGAGTGCACAGTTCAGTTCTGTAATGTGCACCGGGGACACAGCGGGATGCTTGACATTTTTCGTTTACCAGATTCCATTACTTTTATTAGATAAATGCATCAAATTGTTATTCTACCTGCTACAAAAATAGACAATGAGCAAGCCTGGCTTTTCCGTTGTGCAGATGAAAGATATCTTTGTTGCCAATCAATTTATTCACTAAAGGGATAATTGTCAGGAGATTAGCAGTTTTACCTCTCCAACACCAGTAGGCTCCTCCAGTGAGGTGGCCCTGGGCCAGACTGGCAATGATGAGCGGGCCCTGGCACTTTAAGATCAGCATCTGCCTGATGATGAGTCCGGTCGGCAGCTGGATATGCGCGGCCACACACTCACGCAGCCCGTGGCCGGGCATATCAAGCCACCGGCCACTCACACTCCATCACCTGATCTGCTACTAGAGCCAGAGGTCCATTGGGCAAGACCCAGTGGGTAAGGAGACTTTCAAGAGACCTCACTGATTTACGATAACTATACAGAGCGTGCCAAGCTCTTCTTACAGCAGAAGCTCACTGAGTAGGACGTTCATAAAGCCGACAAAATCCAAAGACGAGGAGGGGAACACCGGTCATGGCTGATATTGACCCAAAATGGGAGATTATATCAGAATACAAAACCATAATGTTATCTCTGCTGTATTTAATCACAAGCATCAGCTACCCCCGGGTGAAATAGTCAATTGTGTTTAAATCCAGTTGTTTCAAGAAAAAATAAAAACAGGGAATTTAGATCCACTGGAAGCTGTAAAGGTGGTGATTCCCCTTTAAACAGTAGCAGTTTTTTTTTTCACTAGTAAAAAGGTGGATATGATGTCATTATACAACTACATAGAGGGAAAGCACCCTGTTCATTAATAGGACCTGGAAAGAAAAAGAGGTCATCATCTATTTTGGAGTCAAGATAATTTTTTTTCGGCTTTTGGAAATCGGCTCAATATGGGAGGCTTTTTTTTGTCTTCTAGATCAACACCGATGTTGAACTTGATGGACAAGCGTCTCTTTTAACCCTTAATTACTATGCTGTGCTACGGCAGGGTCCAGAAACGACACCAGCATTAATTCATCTCCAAAAATTGCCCCGAAGCTCTTAAAGTCTGTTACCCAGACATAAAATCACTGTCAGAATAAGCCTGGGTTATTAAATTATTAGCTTCTTTCAGACCCCATGCACCCCAAGACGACCAAACCTGCTTTTCTTCAGCGGAAGTTACTCCTTCTTCCTGGTTTTCATCCAAAGTGTCTTTTTCTTCAGTTACTGGAGCGCTATCGCTGACCTAGTCAAAGAAAAATCTGGATTAGTAGTGTTTTACACAAAATTTATAAAAAGGGCTGGTCCGAGACCAAATAGGACACGATGTCTACTGTACTGATGTCCCTTTGGGTGGTCTATGATATGACGGACACGCGAGGTTCTCCGGGGGAGCCCAAGCTAAGGAAGCACGAGATGAGATACAGGCCGGCAATCACCCGCACCGATCGCTGCTCTGTGAGGCTGTGACGAAGGGATCACAGACAGAGACCAGTGACGTACCTTATATACATATGGAGAGACAGCAGATGCAGAGACCTCCTACCAACCCCTACTTTAATGAATAAGCAGATCCTACATGCAGATGGAAAGACCAACCCTGGACATATACATTTAATTATTATTATTATTATTATATATAATTATTTTTAACTAACAATCCAATTCTGCTTGTGGTTAATTCCCATATACCAGTAGATAGTATGAGTAGATAATATTATTAAAATAAAAAGTTGGGGTCTTTTTGGTAAATACATAAGCAATAAAATACCACTAATATGATCTGCACATTTTTTAGCAAATTCATTTGTACAATTTTTTAAATTAAAAAAAATGGGAGTGCCAGGTATTCTTCAAGTGGTGAGGTTTGCGTCGCAGCCTGGCGTGACACATAAGGAAACCATTAGACGGGCACAGCTGTGTATCATAAAAATAATTAGCTCATGTAATCGGACCCCGGAGAAGTTCCGTTGTAGGTTCTAGAATCTGGGTGTAAGCGTCTGGTCATTCTTCTCCGATACACGGAGCGACGCTCCACAAAGAAACTTAAAAAACAAATAGACCTATATATATTTAAGTTTATTCTCTGTGTGTATATATTGTAACATAATGTATGGCATTTTTTTATGAATAAATTGTGTATTTTGGGTCCCAGGAGTGGAGCGTTTGGAGAGCAGGGAGAGCCAGTGCTCCACTTCAAAGTTTATGTGTAGCTAACATGTAGCAAGAGAGGAGTCCAGTCCAGAAGTTCCAACAGTAATTTTGCTCACCTGCATCTACTAATTAGTGGAGGGTAGTTGTGAAGTAAGGTGGGCAGATCATTCTGTTCCCTTAAAACACGAGGAGAGAGCGGGGAGAAAGCATGGGAGGAGAGAATGGGGAGAGCGGGGAGAGAGAGCATGGGGGAGAGAATGGGGAGAGTGGGGAGAGAGCATGGGGGGGAGAAGGGAGAGAATGGGAGAGCGGGGAGAGAGAGAGCATGGGGGGGAGAATGGGGAGAGCGCGGGAGAGAGAGAGCATGGAGGGAGAGAATGGGGGGAGTGAATGGGGAGAGCGGGGAGAGAGAGCATGGGTGGAGAGCACGGGGAGAGCAACCCTAAGCCAACATCAGAAGTCTTTTACCTGCTCACAAAGGATTAATTTAATCAAGAAATCAGTCCGTTCATTAAATGAGTATATTAATCAGATCTATTATTCTATGCTTTAATTAATGTACGTCCATGAATACAGGACATAAGAAATGTATGAATCAAAAACATTTCATGTACAATAAGAGCCATATATCCCATGTGAGAACGGACTCACCCTCACTTAAAATATCCACGTCTCGTAATAATCATTTATAATTTAATCTTTAGATTATACTCATCGATATTGATATAATATCTGGTTGTTAGATCAGATTCCTCACATTATTGGGCTTTGAGAAATGATTTGCCCCTTTAAGTACATGAGATATTGGTAACATTTTAACAATGATAACGTATTTACTTTTTTTAATCAATTGGAATACAGAAATTATTGAGAAAAGGGATTTTCTGGTAACATTCAAAAGTAAGTAAATGTAAAATTCACTCATTCCAAGAAACACACATAGCAACCAATTAGATTATTGCGTGTTAATATCACACTCTTATTGGTTTATAGTCACATGACAACTCTGGAATGTATTTACTAAAGCAGGAGTTTGTAGAAAATGTGCACATTTAGACATTTTGGAGTTAGTCAGTAAAGGGGGAGCTCCCAGGAGAGTCCTTGTTTTACTTTTCTCATTCACTTTTCGCAATAGAGGGCCAACACTGGCAGGTTTCTCTAGCAAAAAGCCCTGTATGATGTATAGGTCAAAGAATGAAGCAAACTTGTTGATTTAACTATACATTACACAGGACCAGCCCCTGACCCTGTCCAGAATTCCTCAAAAAGACCTGGTCCAGCTTCACCCAGCCCACTCATGGAGATGTTACATGACCCTGCGCTAAAAGCTGTGGGTAAATGAGTGAGCGAGAGAGTAAGAGAGTTAGAGTGTTAGGGAGTTAGTATGTATGTATGTATGTGTGTGTGTTTATATGTGAGAATGTTTGTGTAAGTGTGTGTTAGCATGAGTGTGTACCTGTGAGTTTGTGTGTGTTAGAATGTATGTATAATGAATGTATATGTGTACGTGTGTGTTATATGGGGGAGTGTGTGTTAATGTGCCTGTTAGTGTGAGAGTGAGTGCGTTAGTGTAAGTATGTGTGCCAGTGCGTATGTTAGTTACCTGGGGGGGCAAGGGGCCGATAGGGCCACTTGGCTTTACCTGCCCGCCGGGCCAGAAGGTGCCAGCCCTCTTCTGAACACAACCCTCCTGCAAACTCTCCTGACAACTCTCCCTTTAGTGAATAGACCCCTTTAGCAATGCATTTCACAGCACATGCTCATCTTATCGTTATAATGTATAGCGAAGTCAGCTGAAACTTTCAATTCTCCCGCAAACTCATGCTTTAGTAGACACTAATATTAGCGTAACCCTTAGTGATGGAAACCGTCTCAATATCTACGGCGTGTGAGTATGCAAACTGAAATCCAGTTCTGTTTTGTGGGTTAAAGAAAACAGGTTAGGCATTAAAAACGTATTTCCCCCATAATTACATCGTTCTCTTCCGCTGGAACTTCACCGTTTTGAAGATCAGAGGGTATCTCCGATTCCTGCACCAAAGTCAAGAGATGTGACTTAAAAGGGATCACCCTGTGTGAATTTTAAGGGTTAACCTGAGATCCTGCCCCTTGAATACAATTCAAGCCGAGCGTAGGTTATAGTATTCCTTCTAAGGCGACCCTTCCAGCATGGAAACAGTTAAAAGATGACTTCTCAAAAAACATTACGCAACCTATTTACTATTTTTTAAAATGTTTGCGTCTCAGGTCATATATCTTTCTGCGTAAACAACGTATGGCCTAGCAGAATAAATCACAGAAGCATCGATATACCGTATTTCTATATACATTTCTATCGTTTAGTTCATAGCGTTGCATTTGTCATAATATCAAGGTGACTTAAGTGGAAACTCAAAAGGAGTATGAGGAACAGTTAAAAAAAAAATTAAAATCTTTTATTTTATATTGGTCAGAGCTGAGCCAATCAGACCACATGACGGCGTCCATCTCTTCGCACAGACACACACACTAACATCTAGCATGTCTATCTTATATCCTATTCCTACACATTCCGAAATCCCCCCTAACACTTTTTTGATGTTTTTTTCTTAATATGAATAATATCATGAATTTATTCTCATATTTTGCCATTTTATGACAATCAGACTAGATTGTAAGCTTGCCGGGCCGGGCCCTCCTTATCTAATTCGTCAGCTCGTCTTGGCCTTCCAATTCTATTTTTGTCAGACTCTTTGAACTAAGTTAAATTTGTGCGTTTCAAGAAATATTTGTGTCTGTTACGTCGTTCTTCTAAAAAGCCCAGCTATCATAACTGATATCCCACGGGCTGGTGGTGACTCCCAGTCCCTTCTCCCTTCCAGCCAGCTGGCACCGACAGTTATTTGGGTCATATTACACAAATAGAGCGCCGACACACCCTCGGGTTCTCCGATAAGACAAGTGACTGATCCATACAATCCTGACTCACTGGGAATCAGGCGTAAGGTATTTACAGCCAACCACATGAAGATTAGGGAGATCTGTAGGACGTTCATGACAAGCTGTGGAAAACGTGCATCGAACCCATTAAACGATGAAGAATAATTTGAATAGTGCGCTTTTTGGTGTATTTATCAAAGATTTAACTATATGTGACCTCAATTCCAAGATGTCCAACGAGCCTTCCCTGTAGCCCATGTCACGTTGGGTCTTGGGATTGAGGTCGTTTGATGTTGAGGCCATTGTCCTACGTCTCCACCCGAGCGGACGTTTTTCCCTGTTCGGTGAGTGCTAGTGAATCTCTTGAAGTTTGTTCGGGAGTCACATGTGTTTTTGTGTTTTGGGGCTTCTATATTAAGGGGACATTTGATGTGCAACTTAGCTGAAAGTCACAAGATGTCCCTTTGCCGCGTGACATCCATACCTTTGAGGTCGGTGGTGAGGCCAGCCCAAGAAACACATAAATTTCATTTCCTTCTTTCGCATTAAAAAACGATTCAAAGTCCTGGGGAAAAAAAATAATAATATGTAAAATAAATATTTTTTCCTCAATTTTCCTCAAGGATTTAATTTTCAAGCCCGCTGAAATTAACATTTTTAATCAAAAGTTCAGATTAGTTATTTAACTATAAGAGATCCATCACAGGTGTCCCTCAGTCTGTCCTTATATGTCTTCTCCCAAAGATAAGCGTTTTATTTATTTTAACATAAGTTAACTTTTTAAGTTGTGATTACAGGTGAGGTTAGGGGCAGAGCTTTATAAAAAGCTACTTATGTAATTAACGATTTTTTTTAAGAAGAATTGATTTTATTTGCACTATTTAATTTTTAAACACAATTTCTGCTTTCTATATACATTTGTACCTCCCACCATTTCAAACGGGCAAAGAGAGACACTTTTACTTCACGTGGTATGGTTGGACTTTCCATGTCATGACCGTCGTACTGACTGGGGTCAATAAGTAGTGTTTAAGAAAAATCGTGTATTTTCCTTACAAATTATAATATCTAGACACGTTTTCTTTTGTTTATATACATATTATTGTGAGTATTATGGCTACACAAGACTCATATCCACCAAATATTTGGAGCTCCTAGAAAACAGGGACATCAGGTCAACAAAGAGTGCCCAATTTGAGGCCCAAAGAGGACTTGTCCATCCTAAAACGGGACACTTGGGAAGTATATACAGGTTTGAGGGTTTTAGGGCTGGAGAACACTGATACCCTCATACCCTCCTACAAAGGAGGAACATCAAAGGAGGAAAGAGAGGCAAAGGAAGTTGGGTCCCTAATAGGGACTGTCTCACCAAAAAAAAGGACGCTTGTGAGGAATGGTGGTGTCCCACAAAAGTTGGTTATTGGGAAATTTATGATCAAAATGTTTCTCCCCTTTCCAAACAAATCTTAAAGTGATTTGTGGAGTGTAAATTATTTGTTTGATAGTTCTGCCCTTACCCCGCAGTACTGCTCCTCGTTGAAGATCTGGGGAGGAAGAGGGATCCCATTTTGTGGCTTTTTCTCCCCGGGAACATTGTCCCTCATCCATTGCCGATTGTCTTCATTGCAAGCAATGTCTTTTTCTTCAAAATCAATCCTATTGGCTTCCAGAAATCCAACCACCTCCTGTTGTTTCTTTTTTATCTGTTCATAGGAAAAAAAAACATGTATAAGAGTAAAATTCTTATTTGTTTCTATGGACACTGTTAACATTTTCTGCTGAATTTGTGCTATATATATTTATTGTCTATCATTTAATATGTGATTTAAAAAATAATAATTTGGGATTTTCACACAGGTGATAGCCGAGTTATTGAAGATCCCTGTCGCTTGGCTTATTATGGCAAACAGACATCTGACGAAGTAGATTTTTTTTTTGTATAGACACTGCTTTTTTTACTGGTAATCTCAAGGAATTGGGAAAAAATGCATTAATCATCCTGGTAATTTTTCCCAGACCAGTATAAGCAGGAAAACCAAGTAAATCACATTTACAGAAGTGTTCTAATATTATGTGAAAACCCAGTCTGGCGTTAAAAAAAACTAATATGCCTGGAAGTAAAGAAATCATTAACCCGAATTATCTTTTCCAAGTAGATTTCTCTTTACATTCCTCTCACCTAAAGGACCATCTGAAAGGCTGTATAGAATACAACACTCATTGGCAATATTAACAGCATTGCCAAGACATGGACCTAGAGACCTTGGTAAATCTCCATGTGACCACAAGGTCATGGTCCTTTTCATGTTATCATTTTCCATCTTTTGCCAACATTAGCCTGAATTGTCCCTCCTGCGTCTACAGGTCAGATGGCAAAGAATCTAGAGCAAGGAATCAGGTTAAGAGATTGCTTTAAACTCTATTTCAATCTTGAGTATGGTAGGGGCACAAGGTCAAGGAGGCAAAGCTTATGTTGGGTTGCCAAATTAAAAAAAAACAAAGAACTGTCCACAACCCAGCTTTAGCGCCCCTGCACCCTGCATCACAACCATGGTTCCACTCAACCACTTCTCAGTTTGGTACATTGATGACATTATGCCCTCACACCCATAGGTTTACAGTTCAGCATTGAAGAGGTCAAATAGGTACAGAAGTCTTGCAATCCCACACAGCAAAGGTTAACTAAATGCACACAGAAGTTTTGCACTCCGGAAGTTATGTGGTTAAGCACACACACATGAAAGTGGCACTTCAGCTCTAGAGACGTTAAGGACAAGTATATGCAGGTTTAGGACTCCTGCCTTAAAAGTTAACCACAAGGAGGGACAGACTGAAAAGGCAGCTCTTCTGCTCAGTTAACTTGCAGGTGTTAATTACAATGCATTTGTTACATTGTGTCCAGCCTGCCGGGAGGGGGGCTGCCTGCCCTGTGTGAGCTGATACATTGTGCCTGACAGCAAGGAGCCGGCTATGCCTCTTCTAATGTCAGCGAGGGGACCAGGCTATTATAAAATATAATTCTCACTGCAAAGACTGTCTCTTGAATGAGACTGGCCAAAGCAGTCAAATATAAGTCACTTGGCAGCATTACTTGTCGGTCCTAAAATATAAGACAGAAGGGTAACTGTAAACCACAATATCCCCAGACAGTCCATAGAGAAATAGATGGGATGATTGGATGAGAGTTTATGGGTGACGGCAGGCAGGTGGACAGTGCTGCTGAGGAGGAAGTGCCCCCCATGGGTTCCTGCTACCCAGAGCAACGCTCTGCACCATAAGTGGGGGGGCAACAGGGAGCTGAGCAGGGCAGGTTGGGGAAATCTCAGTCTCCCTCTTACTGGCCCAACATTAAGGAGCGCGAGGTCTCTCACTTCAGACCTCACTTCTGTGCTCCCTAATCACTGCAGGAAATGAGTGCAGAGTGCCGGGATATGACATCATATATATTTATTACTATCAATAAGCCACCAAATCAAAATTCTTATACTTATGGGTAGAAAAAAGTGACTTTAGGTGAAGCGATAAACAAACGTAATAAGTGCTGCTGAATCGCTTATGGGTAGAGATTAAAGATAACTGCTTACAATGTGTCATGTTAATTCCGTTTAGCGATTGCAAGCTATGTGTCAAATGTCCAATGGTAACTAGTGAGAGAGTGTTAAAATTGTAAAAGCCGTAAGGGTCCAACAATGACACATTTCAGAAGCACCATGTGTGTGTATATATTACCCCCCCCCTCTATAACTAATACACATATACTAACAAACACAAACTCACTCTAACACCACACATTTTCACATACTTATATACTTTCTTTCCGCCGCTCCTCTTCTCCCCCAGGCACCAAAAACTAAGCTGGCAACCGGACCCTCTTACTTATAAAAGCCAGTGGATGGAGGGCATACCTATGTTTTAGTTACCAATTCAGATGAGGAGATACCGTGGGCTCCCTAGGCATTAAAGGGACATCCCAATACCAACATTTTCCTATCCTCAACTGGCCCCATCAATGTCGAATGAACTGAATTAGCCGTAGCATTTTCCAAACCTGGGGCTTATCGGACAAAGACAGATTTGTGATCTCTGGTCCTACAGCCGCTTTGTTTAAAATGAAGAGAACAATTTGGGCAAGCGGCGAACGTCTCAGCAGATATTGCAGTTGCAGAAGAAAAACCAACGTTATGATATTTAGATGCTGGGAAGTATAGAGAGAGACATATAGATAAATAACTTAATGTTGATTTTCTTTTAATAAAAGTACTGAAACTTGGAATGCTAGAAAGTTGCAGTAATAAATTCAAATCAGGGCTGGAAAAAAGAAGTTTTTAAAGCGAAGAAAATTACACAGAGAATTCTCTCAGGAGTGCAGGGACGTCCAGCTCAGAGACCTTAATATCTGCCGCTGAGGAGACATCATGGAGACCGCGCAGCCAAAAGGACTTCCCAGTCTGCAGTAGATGTTACCTGGAATGTTACTTACAAAAGTATACAAATATAGGAAGTTACTTTTTGTTACATTGTTATATTGAGTGATAAATGTGCAGGCAACCTGTATTTTGTAGCGTTTGAGAAGATGGATCAGATAGAGTCCATTATTTAACTTGGAGGACCAAGTTGAGAGTAAATTGGAACCAAGCTGGCTAAATGTCCCCCCTTACATTTTTGAGTATTCTTGCGTGTCTGAAAGGATTTCAGCATCTGGACATCTTATGCCCTAACAGAAACAAAGTATATCGATAGGGGGTCACAAGGTAAACATACAGCAGGAGAAGCAGGGGCGTCCAACTTGCAGCCATCCAGCTGCTGCAGGACTACATTCCCCATAATGCTCTTTCAGCTAAGTGGCTGGCTGAGGAGTATGGGAGATGTAGTCCTGCAGCAGCTGGAGGGCCGCAGGTTGGACACCCCTGAGGAGAAGTCTACAGGCAATGGTCCAGCTGTTTTCGGAACAATGGTTCCCACGATACTGAGATGTAAAATTTGGCGGCAGAAAATAATTATTCGGCCATCTGCTCTGCCAGTTTTTCCTGATGTAAAGATTTAATTAGTTCCTGGTCATAGTCTATTCATATCCCATGCATGTTTACATTCCCTTAACTCTACCACTTCTGCTGGAAGGTCGTTCCACAGATCTGCCACCTCAACCCTCGCAGTAAGGGTTTTTGTTGCAGAGCTCACCAGAGTGTTCTTTTTTTCTCAGAATGTACCGGGTGGCCTGTTTCACTTGCATTGAGAGCTCCTTTGACCGCTACTTTGACCGCATGTTGTATGTGAATGCCATACCCCGAATCACCTCCAGACCTTTTATCTGCTTAATATGATAAAGGAATAGCCCACACGTATCCATACAACAGCTCTCGAGTCAACTTGGTACTTTTGGTACCTTGAAAAGTAGGGGGCTAAATATTAAAGAGCTGTAATCCCTAAAACCTTTCTCTAAATTGGATGTGAATATCCTCAAGATAAATCCGCGCATTAAGCCCCCGTTCATTATTTCACTGTAACTTGAATTTATTTTGGAAAACAGACGCAATAACAAAACTTGTATCAGTGTCTAAATATTTCTGGACCTTACTGTATGTGTGGGTATGAGCAGCGTATATGTGTGTATGGGCAGGCATATGTAAGGGCAATGTATGTGTATATGTGTAAGGGCAGTGTATATGGACAGTGTATATATGTGTGTGTATGGGCAGGGGTTTGTAAGGGCAGTGTATGTATTATTTTTGGGGGGGAAAGGTTTAGGGGGCCCAGTGCATTGCTTTGCCCAGGGCTTATAATGGTGTTGAGGCAGCCCTTAACATACTACGATACTTACACACACTAACATACTTACACACACTTTAGCGCAATTACACATACAGTATGTTGGCATACACATTAACATACTAAGACACACATACCTTTTTTGGTTCAGGTGACAGCTTTCTGCTCCCTCACAGTCCTCACACGCTGGAAATAATGTCATAACCTGGCACTCAGACTCCGGGGGAGGTTGGTGGAGCTGACAGGCAGGGGCCCCTACAATGTGGGGGCTGTGGAAGGCCTCTGTTACACCAATGTATTTGTTGGTGCTATCTTAATAAAATATAATAATGATGGTAACTGCATAAACCTCATCCAAATTTAGCTTGTTGTTTCACACAAACTTTCTCTGATTTTGGTAAATCAGCACTAAACAAAATAAACAGTAAAAAAAATCCAAGGAAAATTCAAGGTAAAAAAATGTGGGGCAGAAATAGAATCTTCTACATTTATTTAATCTTGTAATAGAATTTGAGGGAGTTTTTTAACACAAATTCTGTTGTTAATCTGAAAAAGGATCTTATTGACAGTGACCCAAATGACCCAATCAGCAGGGACGTTCCATTGGTTGCCACGATGATAAGGTTCCTTCAACAACATTCAAGCTTGAAAAAAAAGGTCCTATCACCATAGCAACCAATGAAATATCTCAGCTGATTGCACCCTCACTATGGTGACAAGACCACTTCTCAAACTTTTTATACGCACCTTTAACGAGGCTCAGGCATTGTTACATTGTTTGCACGCCCTGTGCAATGTATGGATCAAATTCAAAGATTCACACTTCAGAAGTAATTATAAGATCTGTGAAAATGCTACTATATACCGGTACTTTTTTTCAAAATTTTCCCATTAGCTATAGTCAAACAGTTTCTTTACTAACCATGCCAAATGTATAAAAATATCAAATAAAACAACTTATTTTACTAGCATTTTTTTTTAAATGTGCTGTATTAGCAAAAATTATTAGCAACAACTGACTTTAATGCCACAACCAGCCAATTTTTCCTAGGTACCAAATAATTGAAATTTCATACTTTTTGTCCATTTTAATTTAGTCTGTGAATGTTTATCTATGGAACACGCAACATAACAAGTGAAATGTAGCCATTTTTAATAATTAACCAAATCGATTATTCCCAGAGGTTTAGTTTGAGCAATCTTCGTTCAGATTGGGTAGAAGGAGGTATCTGGAACTTTCGTTAAGGTTCCTGGCATTCTTGCAGTACTTTCTAAACAAGATAAGAATGATCTTTGGTACTTGTCAGATCCAAGGCTCTAATTCAACTGAGATCATCTGTCACCCAGGGATATATAAAGAAACTCTCTCTCCCGTCTCCCATCCCCCTTCCACCCAGTCCACTTAACGTACCATAAATATTAACTACATATATTCTTCTGAGAGTTTCTCCAAAGTCTCTTTTCAAGGGTTTGTTGTTATTTCTATAAAATAATCAAAAAGCACATACGACATGTCTAATTTTAAATACTAAAAAAAAAAATACATTATTACCTAATTTAGGACTTGAGTTGCTAAAAACAACAGAAAATTGGGATGTCAAATCACACAACCACATACATATATTTAGAACCCCCAAATTCCCAAATGAAAGTAAAATGTAAAATAGTGTGTGATGTAGAAATTTGTATATATCGGTATATATATATATATATATATATATATATTTTTTTTTTTTTAAAGGGCAGCTTTTTGAAAATTTTTTTTTAAACTTACCGCGGTGGACCCTGCAACGGTGGCTACGAAAACTTTAATAACCATTTCGGCTGCAGAAAAGGGGAGAACCCTATTAATACGTAACAGGGATCCAGAGTGCGTTTTCGAGCAGACGGTAACCCAACACACTGCCTGTAAGCCTCCAAAGCACTCAGGGCCATGCACATTGCAACCTAATCATTGGATCCAAGATATTTTGGGAACTGGCAGCTGACAAAACCATTGGTCCTCGAAGACATCTGTTGTGACCACGCTAGTAACTGCATGCTATCAGTTTAGGTTGGCCGTGGTAATCCCTAAAAGGCAAAGTATAACAATAGACCAATCAGAATGCTTCTAAAACTAACTATTGCTTTATCTTTGAACCCTGCTTTGTGCAGTGGGGAGAAGTCAAGCTGAGGCAGGAAAGGGTCTCCCCCACACTGTTGCCGGTTCCGGTGAAGGTTAATGTCATAGATATTGTAGGCAATTGTATGATTCCAACTTTGTGGCCCCAGTTTGGGGAAGACCCTTTCCTGTCCCAGCTTGACTTTGCCCCAGCGCACAAAGAAACCTCCATGGTTGGATGAGCTTGGTGTGGAGGATCTCCAAGTGACCTGCACAGAGCCCCGACCTCAAGCCCATCGAACACCTTTGGAATTCGTTGAACACAGACCAGGCTTTCTCGCCCAACATCAATGCCTGACTTCACAAATGCTCTTTGACACAAATTCCCACAGATACACTCCAAAATATTGTGGAAAGCCTTCTTAGGAGAGTGGATGCTGTTATAGCCACAATGGGGAGGCCAACTCTATATTAATGCCCGTGGTTTTGGAATGGGATGCCCAACAAGCTCATATAGGTGTGATGGTCAGGTGTCCACATACTTTTGGCCATATCATGTATGTTGAGTTGTGTTTTGACGCATATGTTTTCAGGATTTAAATATAGTTTGGGAATATTTCCACAATGCTTGACAACCATTTTATAAAATAGAGAGGTTTTCATTCGTCGTGACAGCATGGGACAGTAAAATAAATCGACATGTTGCAAAATTATAAAGAGCCACAACTGGGGTTTTTTTGCCTATTTTTAACTATGTTTAATAGTCATTTGTCAAACTGAGAGCAAGTATTTGTAGTAGTCAACCCTGCTGGAAAGAGAATAGTAGGAAATGGATTCAAATGAGGTGTCTCTTTCGGGATCAGTCTTGTCTCATACCCCCAGGGTGAGATCCACTTACCCGGCATAACAAACATTGTTTATTATGATACAGAACCTATTAAATTACCAGGGGTCCGATTATTGCCAATAATAGAATTTGGACCCGGGTTAGAAACAATGACCTAAAGATTACCTGGGTCACGGCGGCAAGGAGTGACTCCTTCTCAGGCTGCTTCGATGTATTTTGTCTCAGAGACTGATGACCATGGCTATCTAAAAGTCTTATCGGCAAATCTCTGTTGTTGGGCCCCACACATTATTTATTGTTTCATATAGCGCCATGTGGAATACATTAAGGTCAGTTATACCTACCTTTCCCTGTAGCTTATTAAATCAAATACTGACAGGTAAGAGTCCGGCTGGTCACTGAAACCCAAGCAGTGGGTAACGGGTTGTGTATGGACCCTTGGCAGCTGCGGCTTTTGTCCTACTCACTGTAGACCTACGGACTGTTAGGGGCCTATACTGCCAACACAGCCAATGATTAAATTAGGGTAACCTACAGTGGCGTATTCTGGCCTAGGCGGAGGAGTTCCAGATAATGGCAGCACGTCTGCCCCATAATCGATGGCGGATTGCCCTATTGATCAGTGATCAATCTCCTTTGTACACCACTGCTCCATTGGCCTTTTGGGGAGATCAGAGACCCTTTATTGGGAACTTCACCCCACGAAATGCAAAGCACCAGGATATGATGTCGTTTCCTAGCATTCCCTATAGAAAATGGTGGACACGGAGGTACGTAGTGAGGGGCAACCAGGGTGCTGCCCTGCCAAGTTACTAATCTCTGGTCAGGCTTCACCTAGAGTATCGTGACCCCATCTCCAGAAGGATACTGACACTATGGAAAGAGTTCAGAGGACGGCAACTAAAATGGTGAATGGTTTGAAGGATAAAAATTATCAGTATGTACGGCTTGGAGGAAAGAAGAGAGAGAGGATGTGATAGAAACATTTAAATACATAAAGCAGGGGCGTCCAACCTGTGGCGCTCCAGCTGCTGCAGGACTACATCTCCCATGATGCTCTTTCAGCTAAGGGGCTGGCTGAGGAGTATGGGAGATGTAGTCCCACAGCAGCTGGAGGGCTGCAGGTTGGACACCCATGACATAAAGGGATTTAACAAAGTACAAGAAGAAGATACATTGACAAGAGGTCATCACCAAAAGATTGACCCCACTGCATCCATTTTTGAGCATAAACTACCAAATCTCAACTATATTCTGCCCACAAAAATTATAATTTTACTTTTTGTTTGAGGGAGTGTCGCTCATGGCATCTGAGGATGGATTAGAAATTCCAGACAAGTTTGCAATTTCTTTTTATTTGCCATAATTACACATGCGCAGAACGGGATACATGGATGGAGAAGGGGTCCTCAACACAGCTTTGCAGGGGTGCAGCAGTATTTTGTGCTACGTCATTGAATCAGTCTTGAATCCACCTGACATCAGCGTCTTAAATAAATAAATAATTTTATTTGGGTGGAATGTACAAAAGCTAAATGAGGAGACGTACTGCTTATATTACAGACTGTATCGGAGCAATTACAATTACCGTGTTTAAGTTAAATATATATGATAATGAGGCAAAAGCTTTACCCAAGCCACTGGGCAATAGCATCTCCTAGTGGAAACTATGGAGATTGACCTCATTTACATTGTTTTGGCATTGTTTTTCAAAAACTCATTCAATCACAAGCTTTTATGAATGAACAAAGTGTGCGATCCAATCTCCTTCATAAATCAGTTTATTTAAATGATAAAAGACGATAAAAGGTGGATTTCAGTATTATGCAAAGCAAGGCCGGACTAGCGATGGAGGGGCCTTCCTGGCACTTTAAGGCCAGGGGCCACCTGGTGACATAAGTGTGGCCAACGGCAGCAGCAGCGGCCGCACACTATGTTTTTATGCTCGGGTAACATGTGGCCCTGAAGCTGGGTATGGCGTTGTTGGCCCGCACCGGCCATTTGCCCTGTGTGCCAGATCGGCAGTCCCGGTCGGCAAATTAGATTTCCACTTACTGCGAACAGATCTTTGGCCACTTCTGTGACCTGTCTGTTTAAGGATCTGTTTAAATGAAGTGCAATTTTCTTTACTCTCTCTTTCTTCTCTCCTCTCTCGTTTTCATTTTTCCTCTCTCACTCCCCCAACACACAACACTATCCAGCAGCTCCACCCTCTGCTCATAAAACACTATCCAATAGACTTGTACATCTGGATTTGTGTGTCATTTTAACAAATGTTGCCGAATTCACGTGTTGGTACGGAACTCTGAAAACGAGGAGGGACCCCCAATGAAACAAATGAAAACGAACGTTAAACTTCTGAATTTCCGTTAGAATTTGCTCATTCTTTTGTCCGATTAGCCGTCATTCTAATCCCTTTCAGTGGGGAAAACGAAATTATTTTTTGACTGGGTTACTAAGATAATAGACCAGGGAGGAACTGTTGATATCTAGAGTTTATATAGACACATAAAGAAATTGCAGTCTTTGGGTTTGGATGCCAGAATGGTTGAATGGATGATAAAATGGAGTGACAGGAGGCAGAAAGTTGTAGTTAATGGTGCATATTCAGAGTATTGAGACCTGTACTTTTTAATATTTTTATTAGTGACATTACAGGAGGTATTCATGATTCATGATAAGGAGGTTAAGTGTACTACTAGTACAGAAAATTGTTGAAGCTGTACAACTACGAATAGTTTATTTTATTTTCCTACTGGGACTGCAGCAGAAGTGTATTTTATGAAATAAATTGTTTTTCAGTAATACACTTATACTACCAATAAAGCTTCATATTTGTGTGGTACTCAAAATAAATACATTAGTGTTGTTAATAATAATTATTAATAGTTAGGAAGGCCAATGCTAGGAGTTGTGCGTCCAAGTGGTTCTTCAGCTCTTCTTCAGCATGTCCACCTGACCCAGCTCCACCATAGCACAAACTCCGCGGCCCCCAAAGAAGTCAGTTTTGTATTGTTCTTGGGTCATAGTTACATATTTTCAGATCATTGAACAGCGACGGCTCTTCATTCCATCTTCTCTGAGCAGATCGTTGGGGTGTCCATCCCATTGACCAGAAGGGAATGGGTGTTTATGGGGAAGGTATATGACAGAGAATTCTGTCCTATACCATGTGGCTGGATGCCTCTACATGCCAGTGCCTGCCCAGTGCCCTTGTGCTGTTGTGGCACTATCACGGTCCTTAGTCTTGAGGATCAATTCATATGAATTGTCTAAGTCCCATACCATGTGGCTGGATGTCTCTACGTGCCAGTGCCTGCCCAGTGCCCTTGTGCTGTTATGACTCTATCACCTTCCTTAGTCTTAGGGATCAAATCATTTCTAATTTTTGTAGAAATGTATTCCCATAGCATGTGGCTGGATGTATCTATCTGCCAGTGCCTGCCCAGTGCCCTGCTGCTTTATGGCTCTATCAAGCTCCTAGAAAAGTGAGACATCAGGGGAGGACAGAAGGCTTTCGCTTCCCAACGAGTTTCTCAAAACATGTCAACAATCTCCCAATCAATACCATACCTGAAAATATTTCCAGAGAATCTGGGTGAAACGTGGCCTTTCTGGGTCCCAACTACAGATGACTGCCCGGGGTGCAAGTTCAGCCAAGCAGCCCAAATGTTTAGATCACAGCAGCCCCCTGCCCCATTTGCTGCCCTTTGCCCTGATGCTACCCACACACCGTGACTTTCCCAGGCGCGACATCACATGCGGATATGTACGATAACTCGATTTCAGCAATACCTGCATGTTATATAATACCGTGTCTGTTATTCAGTATGTACATAAACATATGAACAACATACGAACTGAGAATTCCCGATCCATAAAACCAAAAACCCCTTAATTTGCAGGGGAAAAAAACGACGAGGCCGATTTATATTATAAATTATTCTGCAAATAAAGGTAAAACGGTTTTATTTTCTTATAATGTAGGTATAAATAAATATTTCACTGGCCATCTGTCACACGCTTGCGAACCCAGTGATGTTGGAAATACGCACCTGCTAGTAATGAATAGTAAAAGCTATAAATGGTTCATTCATTCACCTTACAAATTGAGAGTTCCTGCTAACAACTCTAACAAGCTTCACTGTTATTACTGTTTATGAGTCTAGCATCTCTATTCATTAGGAGAGGGCGACCAAACGTAACCTGTAACTTGGACAATATAAAATGCATCATCATAGAAACATAGAATCTGCCGGCAGATCAGAATCATTTGGCCCCTAATTTTCCTGCTGTAAAGACTCAGACATTAATCAGGCCTTGGACTCATTTTAGGGGCCATATACCTAACCCTGTGCAATTTTTTTAAAATCCTTTACCGTATTAACCTCTACCACC
>VKOC01000002.1:1364666-1421021 GCA_009364415.1 Spea multiplicata | reverse complement strand
TGTATACAGCGCTGGGGGTTATTACTGTATACAGCGCTGGGGGTTATTACTGTATATAGCGCTGGGGGTTATTACTGTATACAGAGCAGAATCCTCCCATGGGTTTGCAAGGAGGACACTAGGGACCACTCAGCTATCATATGCGTTGATGTCACATGCGTTGAAGCATATGATGAATTGAATAAATTGCAATGGGTAGTAAACCAAGTAAAACTGGAGTGCCCCATTAAGTGTTACTCGGATTCCTACAAGTTACATTGTGTCGCGCTGTTCATTGAATAAGTGTTACTGTAGACCCTGAAGAAGGCAATGCTGGCAGGGAGAACGGTATAAAGATGTCTTCCTGGAGCTCATCTCTCGAAGAGGCTGCGGGTCTTTCGATAGAAGTCATTCAGGAACAATTGACACGGCTGTTGACACGTATACAACGGCACCTTTTTGTTACTTTGTTGAAGGTGACGTATTTTAATGGACCAACGTAGAAAAAAAGATGTAAAGTTACATAGGCTTTCTGGATCTCTGAGGTCTCTTCTTTAGAAGGAGACCTCCGAGGTCCCAAAAGCTTATTTGATTTTACGTCTTTTTCTATTATGGCCCTATAAACCTATCCCGTTTCATTAAAGTCTCCACTTTCTCTTGGGCTGACATGGCTGTATGCGTTTTTGTTTGTCTTTGGATGTCAGAGCACTGACCTTTCTAATGCCAGATGTGACACATGGATGAAAAACTGGGCAAAAAGTGACATTTTGCTCCAGCCAACCACAACATCTGTGGGGTAGCGAATTCCACATCTTTATTGCTCTTACTGTGAAGAATCCTTTTCTCTGCTTTAAGTGAATATTCCTTTCTTCGAGTCTGAATGGATGACCTCCTGCGGAGTCCATTAACGAACACGTCATCGGAGCGCGGCTGGTGTTATACCCCCATAGGTATTTGTATGATGACATCATATCCTCTCTAAGACGCCTTCTTTTTCCTAATATAAACAAATTCCACTTTCCTCGCCTTTCTTCTTTACTAAGGCGCTCCGTTCCTCCCATTAACTTTGTTCCCTCCTCTGCACTGCAGACGGTTAAATACTTGAGAACACATCCGTGTTGAAATGACACTCTTGTAGAGTTCTTTGCACACATTTATCACAGTTGTGTTTATTCCCAGGGAGGAAGATGTTCTTATTCTCTGTAGGAACCTGTTGCTTTTTATTACGTTTTTGCAAAAAATTAATTTCATTGCCTGCCCAACTGGCGCCATCGTCTCTTATTAAATGGCCTTTTTTTGTTATCCTCGCCCCCACATGCTCCTGAACGTTGTCTGATATCATCATCTTTTTTCAAGTGGATCGTTCCAAGTTCCCGTATATTTTTTTTTTTTACAGATCGTTGCATTTTTTATTGATATTTTTTACAATATGTCAACAGTACGCCTGCTGACATTCAATGCAAGCGATCGGTGTTATGCAGTAAGAGATAGATACGGACTTGGTTAACACGTGAGGGGAAATCTTCCACCTATTTATTTGAGGAAACTTTTTAGGGAAAAAAAGGTATAGGAAAGAGGAAGAGAAAAAAAAGAGAAAGTAAAGAGTGGAGGAGAGATGGGGAGTACTTAGGCTTTTCTTCGGATTTTGTTTGTTGGATGGGATGGAGTCGGTGTGCTGATGGCGGAGCGTTAAGGGTTCTCCGGGGGGGTCACATCATTTTGTGTTGAGGGGTAGAGGTGTTTATGGGTACGGTCATAGGTTCCATTTGATGCGTGTGCTGTAATAAAGCAATCACCTCTGGGTATTTTGGTGTCTTATTTGTGGCTTTGAGAGACTTTGTCTCTGTGAAAATGTGTAATAATAGGTGGGCTTGGAGGTTCATGATCCTCTCTGGGAGTAGCGCCAACAGCGCTTTTTCCAGCTTAATGGGCTGTAACACGGGGGCAATCTTCTCGATTTCTTACATGGATTGATGTAAAAACAAGACCACCAAATATGAAACATTGTGCCAGGGGTCCCGCAGCTTCTCCTCATCATCCTCTTTTCTCCCCGCTGGATGATACGCGGCATTATCTCCGGCTTCACCGAGGCCGATATTCCATTGTAGAACGCTGAAGCATATTTGGGTCCGGTCGTTGGTTTAATTGGCCTAATGATTGAGATTTTAACGACGGCTTCTTTCGCCTCTCACCATTGGTTAATAAGGGTCTCGGTTGCCGATATCTATAAAAGTCCTTCTTCCAGAGGCAGAATTCAGCCACAAGCGTCTCGAATGAGGCCGAGATTCCATCTAAAAGCAAGCCTTGCGATGTTTTGATGCCGTTAGTCATCCAGCTTTGAAAGGTCAGGTCTGGTATCCTTTCCATGATTGATTCTCTGTTTTTATTTTTTTGGTTTTTTTTTACTTTTGCTCAAATTGCCTTATTTTTTGTGACGCTTAACCCTTGTGTGAAACCCGCCAGCGGGTTTTGTTTAGGCTTATGAAGAGTTGGGGGCACCATCCAAACTTTTGTTTTAAGGAGGTTGGCTATAGAGCGTAACCATTAGGGTAGGACATTATAAAGAACGTATAGGGGTCTTTCTATAGGCGGATAATATATTTTATTTAAGTTTAAGCTTCCTGCTGTTTTTATACACATTATTGATGACTAAAAAACCTTCAATTTTGTTATCGGAAGACGTTGGACCTTCGTTCTCGATGATTTGGTCATCCCCCTTATATGAACAGGTCTAGCTGTTATAATGAAAGTACTTTATACTTTCTGTAACGAGCCATACATACTTTTTGTTAAACTATACGTTTTAATTAAATATAATAATAGATATTGCTTGTCGCTGTTATTTCCGGAGGAGAAATATTTAATTGTTCAGTGCTGACGCATGTCCTGAAATGACAGCGATCTTCCATGTGTGAAATTAATTCTAAATATTAATCATTCAGGTGTACGGTAACACTTTGACAAAACCCCCTACTGTGCGATCGGATTATTTATGGATCGCTATTAATCCTGATATGTCCGTCCTGCCGTGAAAACATTTATTTAAATCGTTTTTTTTAGCAACATCAAAAAAGTAATTTTTTTGTTACTGCACTTTGTCCCTTTTGCTAAAATCCACAGAATTGCAGGTATAGTAAAAATGCATTTTATTTGCACTGTAAGGGGGTGTTTGATGTTAATGCTCTTGTATGAGAATGTTTTTAAGAGTTTTTTTGGGCATGTTATTGGTCTATGAGGTCATCTGCTATTAATTGTGGAGAAATCAAATTAAACATTGATTTGAACCTTGTCTTTATTCTGATTGGCTCTTGGTCAGCCAACCAGATTATAGAAGAGAATTCCAAAGCGGAAGAAAAAAAATCACAGGATTTTTTTTACCCGAAGGAAGAAAACAAAGAAATCTAGGCAGAGCTTCCCTTTTAATGAGAAATATATTCCAATAATCAAAATATTACTTTTTTATTCAATTCTATTGCGTTCCTAATATAATTAATGAATGTGAAATATATATTTATATTATTATAAATAACACAATTTTTTTTACATGCCCTAAAAAACATTATTATTATTATTAATATTTTTTTCCAATAGGTTTTGAGCTTTATGAGTGGGAAACCACACAGCATGTTTAAGCCCTTGTGTGAGTGTAATACAATATTTATATTTTAAATAAATTTCCCTTATTTAGTTTTTTGACAAATATGACACAAAATGTTGGTTCTCTGTCAACGCTGCCTTAATACGGATTCTTCATGTATTGTAACATTTTTCCCTTTATGTGTATTATTTTCCAAAACGGATGACGGAATTATTTTACTATTTGATTTTAAATGTCCTAAAATGTGTATTTATTTTTTTTCTAAATATCTATATATTTTTTTTATTCCAGATGCAAAAAGTTTAGCTGAGATGCTCATGAGGTAAGCGTTTACGAGTTCTTTGTACCAAACCTTTGTAAAGTAGACAGAATTCTGGCCCGTTTTCCTTCGGTAGAATTTGTTGGAACTCGCGCATGTTTTTTTTCCCCCCGCTGTTAGATGCTGTGAAATATAAATGAAGGCTTTTGTTAAAATAATTATATTTTCCCTCAAGCTAGTTCAGCGAGAGGCAAACCAAACACCCCGTCATTTAGTTTTGGCCTAACTGACAAAATGATTATCCAGTTTTTTTGGTATTTTTATCTGCTCTATAAAAGGGCCGTGAAACCTGTTTTGTTTTGGAAACAAATAAAAACCAATTTACATTTTGATTTATTTAATAGTTTTCATAGAATTCTATTCTAGCTTCCCAATTAAGGTACCCAAGCTGCGTACATCCTAACTGAACAAATCTGAGGCCAATGACTTTTTGCGCTGGCCAGGGCCGAATTAAAGCCCCCAGCGACCCTAAAGATGGAGCTCAGTTCTCGCCCGTTGTATGTAAATATACATAGATTAAACTTAATGCAGTTTGTGCATAGCACTGTACATGGGTGGCAGTGAGTGCCAGCCTTGCTCCAAACATCTTGTCAGTTGCCAGGGCCATTTTTATCTAAAACCAGCTTATGAGTTACATATTACACATCTTATCGGCGTTCTCTTTGTCCCCAAACACCTTGTCTTTGCCACCTGCATGCAACAAATTTTAAGTCAACTTAGGGTGAACTTAAAATATTTGGGAAAAGTGACATCATATCTTAAACCGCATTGGTAACTGTACAGCGAGCAGGATGCCTGCGCTGTTAGAAGACACTTAGGAGATGTGTAATACGGGGAAATATTTTATTTACTATGAGAATCTGCAGAATTGATGGTCGGAGCCCAGTATGTTGGCAGGTTCCCAGCGCTCCATCCCTTTCATCTTCGTCATTGCGTAGCGGCTGGAAGTAGTGGCTTCTAGAGGTGCTCGTTTCAGCGGCGTTTAGAATAGAGGAGGATATAAATGATGATTTCTAATGGTGTTCACAACTGACCTTCTCATGCTGTGCCCCGAGGGGACTTCTCTAACACTAAAGAAGATAAGTGGATGCCTCCTACTACTCATTTGGCATTTTTCAAATGATTATTTTTAGCAAGTATTTCGTCTTCCATGCAGAAAATCAAAGCTGTGCCCAACGCGCCGCCTAAAACATCTTTTGGAGCAGATCAGCCGCATCTCACAAGCCCTACACGTTCTGACTCTATATAATCCTATGTAATTAGTATTTATGGGATAAGCAGTGTGTGTGTATGAGAAACCCAGCTTATTTGAACAGCCGCCGTAAAGCGGCACTCCAGCCATCGCATGCGCTGTAGACATGGGACTGGATGCGCGAGGGGCAGGACTAGCTGCATAAGGGGTGTGGCTTGGTCAGATCACCTGTGAATTAATTTGGTAGGGAGGGGGTGTGGTCAAACATCAGACACCCGCCCACAGGCTCCGGTCAAACCTGGAGTGTTCCCAAGTATGCCGATTGTCTCTATGTCCTACCTTTTTTGTGTACAAATACATATTAAGTAGAATTCTCTCCATATTTCGCGCTTCCTCCATTCTTGGGCCTTGGCTTGCGGGAGTTTGTGTGGCCGAACGGATCTCCTACTCACAGTACTCAAAGCAAGCCAGATGCTGGTTTTGGCAAGAGTTCCAGGGGGGTCTTAAAAGACCCCCCGTGTGCATGGACAAAAAACACGCCCTTTACTAGAAAGCACAATATACAGGCGGTGTGGGGCATGGAAAAAAAACTTCACCAGGTTCTAGTATTTAATACTGTAATATGCATTGTTTGTTGGTGGGGCTGTATGAGACACCAACTGCCCCGGCACCTGCATTAACTAACATATCCCCTATTAAGTTGCTGATTGTTGTTGATTGATTTGGGCAGCCTTTGTTGGGGGAGGGGAGAAGAGAAAGACCTTCAGGATGGGATACTTAGCCTGCTTTTTGAGTGAGTATCATAAAAATTGCTACAACAATTCCCCTGGCAAACCGTAGAAATGTAGTAGCGTGTATCCAGCAGGCGGCCGCACATGCGTCATTTCCAGGGCCGAATTATAGCCCCCCACCGACCCTGAATGATTAGCAAGCGAAAAGCATGCATTTAGCTGTGCAGAAGCCCCCACGACGAGCGCCATGGCTTGTAAAGCTCTTTTGCAGACCTCATCAGCCCCAAGAAAATAAAGAACAGAAAGTTCTAAAAATCCTCCTATTCCATTATTCTTCGGCTGAAAGTTTCATTGCAGCCTCAATACCGAAAATGTGATTATTATTGAACTATATATATATGGACCTTGCAAAGAGGAAGGCAAAACCGATATCAATTATTAGCCGCAAGAGTGATCTGTCTTTTGTGTTTCGGTAATTGGAGATAGAGGAGCGGGACCGCAGGGCTGCGAGACATCTCACTTATTGGAGCTTAACAACTTATTATGACTTCAGACGGAAATATATCCTGTAGACGCTACTAAAAAGTAGAGCTGTGTTTAGTATTTTGCGATCGTTATTCATTTTCACAGCTCAGTATATCCTATAAAAGCAACAAAAAATAAAGAACAGCAGAGTTTGGCTGGCGGGACATCGTTTTGAATACGTATAGAAGGAACAAAAATAGGGATTTTAATAGATCCTGAGAGAACTAAATGGGAGTCGTTTTATCCGCCCCCCCCAAAAAAAATGGCAAGTAATAAATCTCTCATTCCTGCGTTTCTGATAATAATTTGTCCTAGAGATTGAGAAGTACCTAAAGGGGACGGGTAGACTAATGATTCCATTAAGAGCAGCTTCACGGGAGAATATAGTAGAAGAAAAAAGTTCTTATACACTTCTGAATTAACTTTAACACAGAGGGCTTGTAGGTACAACTCTCAAAATGCTCAGCAAGCCAAGTGTGTAGGACAGAGCGCATTGTGGCCTTTTCACAAAGTACCCCGGTATATGATGTCATATCCCGGCGCTACTACCTCGTCAGGGGTAAGGTAGGTGCCCCCTGGCCTTGCCCACATCCATGCCCATATCCATATGGTAAATTGGCCCTTTTATAGATGCCAAGGGGGGGGAGTGGCCTAATAATACCACTTGGGTACCACCCAAACTGCTTCCCAGACCCCACCCACCTTTGGCACAGCTCCTCCCAGCCCCCCCTTATCCTTGGACCCCAAACGGTGGAGTCCAGTAGCCGCTATTCCTAAAGCCACTTGGAATTAAATCCGGTCCTGGTTTTTCCATGGGATATGTGTAACTCTTCGTACGTGAATGTTATAGTCTTTGATGTTTATTTATTATAACTTCTTTTTGTAGAGATAAATATATATATATTTGGTCCCATATAATTGCTGAACGAACAGTGTGTTAATTAAAAGCTTTTAGTATTTAACTGGCACCAAATATAATTTCCCTTTATGCAATTCAAGAATTGGAAATTCCTCCCTATGTAACAGGACGACGTTTATTAATAAGAATTAATTGGGTGGTTTGGATAAACAAAAACCCGCAATAATTCCTTATCCAGCTAAATTCCAGCCACAATTACCTGTGTTGTTACATAGTGGGGTATTAGGTAGTCCTAAAATACCCTCTGTGAGCCATTCTTCTAGCGGACACTAAATTCAAAGAATATCAATTGAACACTAAATAAAAATATATTTCATGGCGCCATTGAGCCCTAAATCAAGTATTGAACTCTATTACCTGGACGGCTACTAATGAGGACACTTGTAGTAATTATCTAGACCTGTTTTTCTGTCCCATAAATAAGAAAAATGGACATAGCCATATTGGTCCAGGAGAAGATAAAGAAAAAATGCTTACGGCAAAGGTGATCCCTATATTTGGGCAGATGATTGGGCAATAAAAGACTCCATCTGTCCCGTTAAGGTCTTACATGCCTCCGGGAATCCAATTATAATTCTTTCTTTCGATTATAGGAAGATGGCCATCCAAAGACGGAGCCCAACTGATCAATGATATTTAGTTTATGTACCATGTTGAGCTCTTATCGAGCGTCTGGTAGATGTTCTGAATGGAGACCGTAAAGGTTCCACCTGGGTCGTGTTTGGGATAGGGTTATACCAGACTTACAGCCCAGTATTCCACTGTAACCGGAGAAAATCCTTTGTGTTACTCAGCCCGCCATCAGTGAGCAAGCAGGGCACTCACTTCTACACAACCCTGATTGGTGGCCCAAGATCAGATGACCCCTTACTGGTTTTTCTAGGAAATTGACCCTGAATGCGAGGATCCCATTGGTTCTCTCCCCTTTAAATGAAAGACGAACCCTACAAGTTCTAGGCTGTATTATCAGACCAACCCAGGACTTTATACGTAGAGACTTATGTGCAATGTTCCAGGTTTAAGTCATAGCTGCATACAGTTTGTCTTTCTATTTCTTCTGCCGTCATTGCCGTTCTCTGTTTAACTGCTGAAATTCCAGATTATGAAACGTATAACGTGCACGTCACAATAAACGTCACAATAATACAGTAGAAATCAGCATAATATGATGTGTGATGATTCCAAGCATTTTCCTTTTTCTGCAGTAAAAATACGCGAACGTCGGACACGTTGAACAAACAGCAGACTCTCCGGATGCACATAGATATCCCACGAGCGCAGCTCCTTATAGAAGAACGAGATACGATGGAGACAATCGGTATGGAGTCATACTTTCTGTGTTTTTGTTGTTTTTTCTTAAATTCAATTCAAATATATAGTTCTGCCTTTAATTTGTTTTTTACTTTATGCTCATTTTTTCTTTTTAATTTTTCCAATCTGGTTTGCGGGAACGGCTCTTACAATCCTTTGCCCCGCGCCTTCAATCACACGCTAGAGCCAGACGTGGCAGCTCGTCCGCAGACAATCTTTGTCCCTTACGCCGTGGGCTCTTACTAATATCACCGCCGCGTTTGCTCTTGACAAGACGATGTGATATTTGACATGGGAGGAAAAAAAATGTCCTATCCGTTTACTTCTGACATTTCCAAACGCCCGTGTTCTTTGTAGTCCGCGGAGGATATGGGAGATGCGTCAGACCATAGTCTGAAGTGGAGGTCAGAAATGGGGTACGAACCAGCTGTCCGTCTGCCCAGGGACAAGCTGGCAATGCTTTATGTGTAAGAAAGTACAAAAACAGCTACATCTGATGACATTCATTGACTAGCACTTGGCACTCTCCGAATAAGGCTGCATAGAAGGAGCATATAAAGGCCCCCAGCTGGACAAGAAACAGCATGTTAACTTCTTAGTATGTATTTCCCTAAAACAGTGGTTCCCAACCCTGTCCTCAACCACTACCCACTGTGCAGGTCTTATGAGTCTCCCCATGGGAACAGAATGGGGTTATTGTTAAATCCTGCCATGAGGTCTGGGTGGAGGACATACAGTATCAGTGCTAACCTAAAAATAAATTGTATATATTCGTAGCCACAAAGGAACTTGGTGGCCACTCATGTCCGGTGCCAAGCATTTTTTTATGTGTTTTACACAGAAATAAAGAATTTGGCCCATCTACCCAGAAGGAGGGTTCTGTAAGACCAGAAACCTTTAGTGGGTTCTGGTTCAGGGAAGCCCAATCTCTCTCCTGTCTGCGCTCGAGTTTCCTCTTCTAGATTATTCCGCGATCATTGTCTTGGGCCATTGGCTCAGGTCAAGCCAAACACTCACTTTCATCATGAGGATTAATGCATTGTCTGCCAGACTGTTATCCTTGAGGGCTGCTTTGAGTACAACGTCTGTACCAACCCGTGCCAATTTTTATTCCATTAAAAGGCCAAGTTTTTTTTTTTTATGTAAAAAACATATAAAGCCTACCTGTTACTTGCATCATCCCCATTATGGCTTTTCTTTTAATTTTTTTTAATGGATTTTTTTTAAATTTTTTTTTTTTTCACTCTTTTCTGTGCCAAAAAAAAGAGGATTATTATTTCCTCGTAATTAAGTTGATCCATTGCCATGGTGAGATTTGTTTTGGAAATAGAATTTGAAGACCTCTCACGGGGCAAAAATATTAACAAGAAAAGGAAGACAAAAAAAAAAATAATAATTTTGCTTTGGAAAAATAATGTTCCAAAAAAAAGTCATTGATCCCATAAACTATTTGCTTAATCTGCTGCAGCGTATTACGAATACACAGCTCTCTTCTTATCTCACCGAGCTTCTAATGTTCCACCATAAAATTATTCAATTTATCACTGTCAGCACTATATGGGTTTTTTTTAACTATTACATTTCTAGATGCAATTTTTATTCTTTATTTTTCATCCTCGATATATAAACGACTTTGTATCACGGATGGAATGTTAATGATCAGCGGCTATGTTAAGAAGACAAGCGCCGTTTCCTTGAAGTAGCAGCTACGGGGTTAACGGACCCTCTGTGAATTTTATACATCTCTTTGGAAGAAGATCAGACTCCTAACCTGCGGGGGTTTTAAGCGCATTCTGTCCCGCTGCCTTGTTTGGGCAAAAAATGTGCACAATATGTCTTCGGGGGTTTTTTTTTTTTTTCTCTCCTCTCCTTGAAAAGCTCCGCTTGTCAAATCTTAGAGCTTAATGGGTTTGAGGAAGGTTTCCAGCCCCTCCGGGAAGCAAATTCGCTTATAGTGTTTAACTAATGCTGACTGTTTCTCGAAATCCCTTTTCTGTTCGCATGTTCCGTGTTCATCTGTGTCACGGGCACAGGACATGGTATTCTGTTTTATCTCATAAACTGATCTCGTTTGCTCCTTGCCTGTAATAAAGACCGTATTTGGTGCACCAGCCGCCCTCGCTCGTTCTGCGCGGTGACCGGAGGCTTTCACCTAGGGACATCGATGCAGCGCTGGGCAAATTCCCATCTTTTTTTTCTGATCCATTATAAGAAACATGTCGCTGCAGTACAACTCATAGTAAAAAATTCCAAGGCAGAACTGGAATAGTTCCAATTATTAATAAACAGGAACGTTCCGACTGATGGAACAGGTTTCTTTTTACTCTAAAAAGGAGTGATTTGGCGTTGATAAATATAACATGCTCAAAGAGGATGGACATCTGCTGAACGGTGCGTCCCGGCTGTGGAGTATCTCAGATTTTTAGCTCTGTGGTGCCATTACAGAGGAAAAATCTCCATCGACATATATGTCTGATCCGGCCATAAAGGCAGTCCAGAACCGGAAGGTAAGGCAACGTTCCTCTGCACGAGGAACCTCAGATTTGGTACATTTTGGACTCCATATCATGGTTTTGTTAGTGGGGTGCGGTTGGTATCCCTCAAGTCACCAATGACCAAGGAGGTACATGTCTGGGTTCACCTTTACACTTGGGATGGACCCCAAGAGATCCACAAAGGGCCAAATGACATAAACATATGTTTGGGAACAACTCAAGTGAAGTTGAGTCCAGAAGTGGACCTCCTTACTTACTCGTGCCTAGAGCTATCCCAGCCGGACCCCACTGACAAGGCCTATGATGGGCAAAAAGTACGTCTGGGGTTTGTTGGCTGCCTTTTGGAGGGGAGATTTTCTTCCTTGTGGAAGCATCAAGGAAGAAAATATTTCCTCTATAATGGCACAAGAGAGCTAAATCTCAAGATGCTCCCAAGTGGGACCCAAGTGCACCGCAGGGCGCTCTATGAGGCGGCTGGTATTATTCTCAAGACAAAGTATCGGCTCTGTATCCACAATTAGCCAAGCAGCCAACCCCAACTATAAACGGACCATCGACCCTGGGCCATGGAGTTTACCAGAGGCTGCTTCCCTGTGTTCTATATACATGATCTATGTCTACTTTTTATCTTCCTTTTAGCTTCGCGTTCCCCTACCACACCGTTGTGTAGTTAATTCATATATATTGCAGCATTTCAGTAAATCTGGGTTTTATACACTTTTTTAAATATAAATTCAAACTCACATTGCTTTGCTTGCCTTTCTGCTTTGTAAGCATTTGGGGTATTTAATCTCTGCGAATGCCCCGTAAATCTTTTTTATAACATTAAATCTTCTCTTTGTTCAAGATGACCGATCCACCGTGCTACTGACGGATGCTGATTTCGGGGAGTCATCAAAACAGAAATCATTAACGGTAACTCACACGGTGCATTACCAGTCCGTCTCGCAGGCAACAGGGCCTTTGGTGGATGTCTCCGACGCTCGGCCAGGAACAAGTAAGCAAAAATGAGATTATTACCTTTTTTCCTCCATTATTTAACTTAATTAAACAAAATGAACGCAATAAATCCCTACTTTATACACTTCTGAGGTCATCAATCTCCCTCTAGGTTACTTTTGCGAATTCAAATGACTGCAAAAAAAAAACAAAAACCTGCTTTTAATAAATGAAATTCTTTAAAATTTAAATAACTAGCTTATTTCTTTGGCACCCTCGCTCGCGCATGTACTGAAATCAACCACTCTTAAGCCACCGATTGTGCACACCCTCTCGCTTTTAGGAGGTGCTGAAGTTTTTCCGCCAACTTGCCGGCAGGCCGAGAAAATACTCGTCCGATGGAGGGCTGGCTTAACTAAAAATAGGGCTTAAAATCTAAAATAAATGTTAAATGGATCACATATGCTACTTTTACCCTCATATAAGCTAAACCGGTTACGTTAACTCACGTAGCCTGTGTTTTTGGAAAGTCCGTTCCTCTGCACCCGTCGCTGTTCCCCCTCCTCACGTTAATCTTTAATAAAACATGAGAACAAAGTTGTATGAAACTCTGATCTCATCTCTCTCGTTTTTTGCAGATGAAATGCACAGTAGATTACATTAATTTGCTAATTTAAAGCCTAATGAATTATTTGCATTCCGGTAATCAAGTGGAATTGTTTTTAATAATGAATTGGTTTAATTTCTAAAGCTTTAACTATATATTTTTTTTATGATTCATTGTTTAAGCTTTTAAAGAAAATCCTTGCTTTTGCGGAACTGAATCAGAATTCGGGTAATTTGTTGGCTTTAGAGTAATAACAAGGAACCAACATTCTGTAAAGCGCCGGGTATATCCGCAGCACTCCTTACAGTCCGTGCGTATAAAGGGGGCGACAGAGCTAGAACCGACAGACGAAGACGAATCTATACGTTAAGTAAAGAGGGCCCGGCTCGCAAGATTACCATCTCCAGTGAATTGGATTTAGAAAAACATAATATTGGTCGATTCTAGTGATATTATTATCCAGTTCTAGTCTTGTCAAATCCATTGAATATATGTATTGTAAGAAGAGCTGCGTAAATATAAATTAAAGATAGTAATAATAATGGTTCTATACTATAATCCCTGTTAATGCCCTCCAAGCGTAGATGAGTGTCTCCCACCGTTTGGCCACGGCACCCTGGATGGCTGATGTTTAATCCCAAGGATTCCATGAGCAAACCTCCTAATATTGAATATTTTATGTCCCCTGCATTTATTTTTGTATACGTTCCTTGCAGACTCAGCACTTTAGAGCTATACGTAGACATGTCATATGACATGTTTCTAACCGGATAGCTCATGGCCCCACATCCACCCGTATCTCATGTCTCCTAAGGCCACTCACGTTTCCAAAGAGCATACTCCATAAGAAGACACTATAAGACCAAATTGGCAAAGATTCCTCGTCGTAGTATTGAGAAATGTTTTCTTGGTACACTATAGAAGTGGAGTAAATCTTGGCCCATTGTTTTACCCCATCCTACCTTACATACCGTAATTCCCAAGATTCCGACCTGGTACCATTTTGTGGCTTCCTATGTTTCTTAACAGTTTTTTGCAGTTGTCGGACACTATCTCCCCCCCCAATTTAAATCAATACTAACTAGCCCCCCTGGGTTAAACATGTGCTAGAGCAAATCATTCTACACCCTTTAAGCTAAAAGCGTGTAACATACGAATACTTTCAAATCACACACACTATCCATTTTCTCCTTATCTCTCCCCATTTTCTTTCTTTCTCCTTATCTCTTTATCTCTCCCCATCTCTCTCATGTCTCATTATTTCTCCCCCTTTCTCATCATCTCCCTCTTTTATCCCCATCTTCTCTCCCCTTTTTAGCATTATCTATTACCGTTCTCCCTCTCCTTTCCTGTCTTCTTGATTCTCGTTGTAGGAGCTTGAGGTGTCTCGGCCACCTGGTACTCAGGCCGGCCCTGTAGGAATGAACACATTGGAGGTCTTGGCCTGATTTCCATAGGAGAAAAAAATTCTTGATAGATTTTTAAAGATATTTCTTTAAATAGAACAGTAGGGGGTTACAAGTAGGAAGACTAACAAAAGTTGCCGTCTATTCAGAGGTTTCAAAGAGAGCGACCCTGTCTAGCCAGACTAAATATATCCGTCTCGGTAGCAGCTCTCTGACATTTAAGAAAAACCGTAAGGGAATTCTCCGATCCAGAGGAGAAAATACTGCAGGAAACGGGCTTCTAGAAAAGGTGAGAAACGATGAAAAGTGTGTTCTGGGCATTAATACTCAGCCCGTCTCCTAGACACAAACACTCAAGGTGCTCTGACGTTCTTACTTCCAAGTCCAGGAGTATCCATCGAGAATCAAGACGATAAAAAAAGGGAGAAACGCCATCTCTGTACATCGCTAATTCAGTGCTAAACATTACAAGAACGCAAAGCGGTCGCATTAAATGGAGGCTTTATGTATTTATTAAAGTCATTCTAATTTGGAAAGAACGTTCTTGTCTGAGGGAAGCTTGGTTAGGTTCTGATTATAGGCAACGCGTTAGCTTTACGATTAATAAGCTTCGAAGAGCCGGATTTGGGTTTTCAAGGGTCTCAACAAGGTGGGATGACTTTGGTACTAAGGCTTATTATAGTATAGATTTTATTCATTAGGCCGAGAGTTTGAACACTTTAACTTCTCTATGCGATATGACGGGTCAACCCCAGTAAGCTACTAGTACACGAAGGACTGATGTGTGTATATATATATATATATCATATAATATTACCATATAATCTAGCATATAATATTTAAAACTCATGATTTAACTAGGCATTATACAGGGCCAGCTCAGCCCATCTTGCTTCATAATGCATAGTAATGTTGCAGAACTCACCCTGAAGTCTACCTATTCCAAAAGATCATTAAAAGCCAATAAATCTTCTGTAGATGATGCATTTTTTTCTTTGGAAAGATAAAGCAGGCCTGTCGTTGAACGGCGGATACCTTTTAATAACCCGCGTGATGCCGTATGTCGAGACTTTAGAATAGCGGTCTTTTTTGTACCGTTGATCCCACTTTCTTGCTACATTGTATCTCCTTGAATAATAATTTGGTATTTTTGATATTTTATACCATCTCGAGTCCGATTCCGTGAGAGGCTCTAGCGGTGTAGCAGCCTTCATTGGTCTGCGTTTCAGGATAGATTTATCAGTCTGAATTATCTCTGTAGCTCTGGAAATACGTTTCGTTTCTCTGTAGCTGTGTATTTTTCTTTTATTTTTATATATATTTTCAAATGAGAGAATTTAAACTTCGTTCTCTTGCAACCAATATTTTTTTTTCTACGCATATTTCTTATTTGTTTACTTATTAAATATTCATCTTCAGCGAAAGGCACTGCCGTTCACCGTATCAAGAGCACAGCTCTATCTGCTGAGGGCTATTTAACGGGGGAAAAATCCAGATATTTATAATTTACGAGATTTTAATGTTTAAACAAACTAAAAATGATTTAGCCCTTCTATGGGCACTATTTCAATTATATCACAGACATTCTGTGAGTGGATTCAAAATAAGTCACATAACAGACCATTTTACATACTAATATAATAATAAACGGCTAATATAGATAGTGTTATTATCTTCTACAGCTTCTTCTTTCACAAACTCTACATGGAATGTTTTAGGGTAAAATTACGGTAAATACGATAATAAAACAGGATGGTAAAGGAGATTAGAGCGGACAGTTCTGAGAATACTATCCACCAACTATCACGCGGTCCTCATGGGCCGTTAAAAGTTTTGGATTTTATGTCATGTGCGGTCCGTTGACAGGAGGACGCTCCAAGGTCTTTGTTTCCAGTAGAGAGTATCTGTCCTTCTGCTCTGTATTTTCATCTCCATAGGTACTAATTGAGGACGTCACATTATCATATTGAAGCACTTTTTTAGTATGGGGACCGTGAGAAGTCCTGATCTCGCTTGAGACCATGGAGACAATTATCGACAAAAGAGGACCATGTGGCTAAAGCCTGTAGGCGCCACCCCATGCTCAACCCATGCACCTCAACCCATGAACCTCAACCATGCACCTCAACCCATGAACCTCAACCCATGAACCTCAACCCATGAACCTCAACCCATGCACCTCAACCCATGAACCTCAACCCATGCACCTCAACCCATGAACCTCAACCCATGCACCTCAACCCATTTACTCTTATTCCTGAAATGTTACTATCATCCAGGTCTAGAACTCCACTGCTATTCTCTCAAGTTGTTTTTTCTCTTTGGTTGGGTCCGGACACATAATGATAGGTCTTATCTCTGAGCATCAATGGGTCTTCTGCCTGTCTGGCACTGGAGACCATTGAGCACCTTTCATTTTATCTCTATGTCAACCAAATTCCGATACCCCCCCCCCGGCACGATTCAGTCCTAGACTTCACTCGTGGGAATATTACTGCTTGCAGAAGAATTGTCCATTTCTGTAACTCAAGTACAGTTGAGTTTTAAGCCACCAGCTTTCACTTCACCCAGGCTCCTCGCTTACAGATGGTGAGTTAGTAGGTTACCCATACCAGCGTGCTACTAAAGTGTTTTCTTCTGCTTCTTTTTCGTGTAAACAGATCCAACCACGAGAAAAAATGCCAAAGCTGGTCCGGCAGCTCGGAACAGGTATGCCAGCCAATGGACGCTTAATCGACCCCATCCCACCATATCTGCCCACACTTTAACCACAGACTGGAGACTCCCGACGCCAAGGGCCGCAGGATCCGTGGATAAAGAAAGTGACAGCTACAGTGTGAGCCCCTCACAAGATACAGGTATTTTTTAACAAAGTTTTTTTTTTCCCTCCCCATTTCAAATCATTGAGGAACGTAGAATTATACAGTGTGTTCTCCACCAATGGATCCTCGTTAAGAACATAGAAACTTTTAGGGTCAGACAGGTAAGAGTTGTAGTTATAAGACATTTTAAATCTCATGGCAAATTTTGGCCCACCTAGTCTAAGATATCTAGAAACTGAGCTAAACGGCTCCTCACCTGTTGTCTCTGTTAGTCAATTTGTTATGTTACATACTACTTGTTGTGTCCTCACTACCCATTGTACAGCGCTACGGAATATGATGGCGCTATATAAAACAATAAATTATAATAATAATAACTAAAGCTGCCGGATACAGGCTGAGGAGCATCAGACCTTAGAACTTGGTGGCTTTTTATTTTAGAAAATGACCTAAATTACCACCAAAAAAAATACCAAATAATGTTTAAGGCTTTCATAGGATGAATAAGAGAGACTTAATGGACCAAACGGTTCTCGTCTGCCATTAAATTCTATATTTCTTTACATTTCACACAATCACTTTTTCTAACTAAATTGCTTTAGTTTCCGGTCCAAACGTCTGACTTTTTCTCTCATGTATTCTATAGCTACATAGATTTTTTTTTTACTTATCACACTTGTTAATCCAATGTTACTGCCCTTCGGAGGCCGCTCCATCCCATTAGCACGAGCGCGCGTAGCGAGCTTAGTTCGAGTGGCCCTAATGTGTCTCTCGAAACGAGTTCTTTGTTACGGAAAAAAGCAATCCATCTGCCGACAGAAAATCAGAAACATTGTTGGGAGAAAAAAAAAAATCATTTCTCATTTTCCCAACGCACATAAATTCCAGTAATACTGCAGTTCCTATGGTAACCTCGTTTATCAAGGGCCGTAACAAAAGTAGATTAGAAAGACTGTTACTGGGAGAGAGGAGATCATATTTATGTACCTGAATTGCTCTGTCCGCTGCATTTTACATTAAATATCGTGCAACCAAAAATAGCAGATTTAATCTTTTTTTTTTGGTCTTTCTTTAATGGAATGTTGTGCAAAAAATGGATATAATGTTTTGCCTGTCTTATCGTTATTTAGATTTAAATAGCTAATAGGTTTAAAGGTACGTTTCATACATTTACACCCATTACTTAAATATTGCGGGTTTTACTTTTACCGAAAAGACGAGACCTTTAAAGATAAAGCTTTTAAGATCCTTGGATACATTTAACAACCTATATAAATGTTCCATTTTTTTATCATTCTGGTTTGTTTTAATGATAGTTTTGAAATCTTTGTTAATTGAGGTGCTGTCCCACTTAGACAAAACATTAATTGCACTCCCCGGTGTGTTAAGTAAATGCACTTTATCAGATCTGTCGTTTTCTGATGTGCTCTGAAGGTTTAATCTCATAAAACAACAACAACAACAACACGGAACCTTTTATGAAGCCTTTTTCAGTTTCTATGGCAACAATCTATCAGCGCCTGCTTTTGTTTTACACGACAATTAAGTGCTCTCAACAAAAATGATGCAAAATGTAACGCGATTAAAGATTTTCAGGGTTTGGGCTTTGTGCGGCGCTAGAAATGACGTTTCCAGCGCTGCGTTCGTTTCTACAAGTTTAACTTTTTGCAGAGTAAGTGGAACAGCACCGTTAACATGATGGGATTGACAAGGGGGTCAGGTATAAATAAATAAAACATAAATAAAGCATAGGATGGGCAAGTTAGATGTCCCCTCCAGGCATCTCATGGGCTCTTTCCCATGGGGCGTTCGTTTAATGCTAATAGGGGGTCTCGCTTTACGGTGTGCTGTTCACTGGGCGGGGCCTAACTGCTGAGTGACAAGTCAGGCGTCCTATTATCTCCACGTTTTCATGGTGGAAGTGGAGGGCTGCCGGTCCTCCAGGACCCCTCACTAATATCTAAAACGGATGGTGTTTTCTTCATTATACCCCTAGTAATGCCCGTCGGTTACCAGGTTACCTGTTGAACTCCGTTATTTAGTCTCGGCCAACTCCAGACACAAAGTGAGGTCTCCGTGATGTGCCGTCACAACGGGATGTCACTAAATATCCAAAAATGGCAGCCCACGGCAATTTTGCAGTAGACCCATTGAATGCCCAGAATATAACACCACATTTTACCGTCCAATTAAATAAAAGAAATGTAAAGTTTTATTTTGGCGGGTTCTGTGCTTTTCATGTGTGGCTTTCTCTGCACCTAGACCGAGCGCGGAGCAGCATGGTCTCCACGGAAAGCGCCTCTTCCACCTACGAGGAACTCGCCAGGGCGTACGAGCACGCCAAGATGGAGGAACAGCTGAGGCACGCCAAATTCACCATCACAGAATGCTTCATATCAGACACGTCGTCAGAACAGCTCACCGCGGGAACCAACGAGTACACCGACAGCCTGACCTCCAGCACGCCGTCAGAGTCGGGAATATGCAGGTTCACCGCATCGCCCCCAAAACCTCTGGACGGAGGAAAGGTGCAAACTATGGCGGCTCCAAAGGCGCACAGGCCAGGTAAGAGCAGGCGCCTCATAACGGAGACTCCGTACAGGCGTGTTAATTATAACCCGGGTCTGTCACTCCATGTAACGCTTTACAGTTCTATACACTTAATGCGCGGATGTGTCATGAAAGAGCGACATGGCCTATGCCACGAGACCAGCCATAGACCTGGATGCGGATCTGCATTATTACTCCTCCAAACTCTCTCTGTTGTTGGGTTGCTCGTTGCTTTTGATTGGTTCAGGCAGTCTTTGGTGGGTGTGAGAGCTTCAGGACAGACAATTGATTGGATAATGCTGGCTCTGCCACATCGCTGCTTCCATGAGGCAAACTTCTAAATGACTGATCGTGTTTATACGTTTGTCATAAGCAGACCACCCAAGTGTCTCATTTTTTTGCTGGACAGTCCCAGTTTTCAGCAGGCAGCGGGGATCAAGGGCCAGTTGAGGAGATCCTCATAGTTGATGACGTATAGAACATTCCTTCATATTTTCCTGCGTCCTATATGGATGTAATACCAAGAAAAGTTGGTATTTTATTCAGCCGCACAGGAAGAACTTGTTTTTACTTCTTTGATCTCCTGTGAGCTGTTATGTTATAATTCTCCCTCCGAAGCGCCGAGCAATATTTATGTAGTGTGGTCTTCTTTTTATACGCGTTAATAAAACGAGAATTTTATTTGATTCTGGAGCTGAGTCATTCAATGTTTTGTTTTCTTTTTCTTTTTTTCCTTTTTCTTTTTAACTCTTACTGCTGCATAAACACTTCTAAAATTCTCCTAGATATTCAAACTTTCTTTTGATATTATTATTTTATTATTATTTCTTTATATTTTTATATTACATTTTAGGCGAGTCCTGCAGGGAAAATTCCCAAATATTGTGAAAGGAACTCAATTATTCATATTTAACTATATGTCAAGATTTAATGCTTTTTGCAAATCTTATATTCAGATTTTTTTTTTTCATTTAAACAAATTATTAGTAGTCCAGACGGGGAAATGATCAGTGAATGAAGCAGAGTTGTTGTGGATTCTTGGGTGAGGAATGGACGGATCTGGCGAGGGACTGAATGTGAGGGATGAAGGAGACGTTTGAGTCAAGGATGACCCCAAGGCATCGGGCCTGGTCAGTAGGAGAGATAGTCGTGTTGTTAATGGTGATGGAGAATTCAGGTAGTGGAGTGGAGGTGGAAGGAGGGAAGATGATGAGTCCAGTTTTAGGTAGCGTTGTGCCATCAACGAAGAAGCAATTGGTATTTATGTAGGTATGTTGAGTAGATGCCGAACGCCTCTGGTATTGAGGTACTTCTTCTTGTTACCTTTTTTCCTCATCTCAAAATGAACGCATTGCCTCTTAATGACACGTGGTGCCAATTACAGCTTACTATGGAGGTTGTGATAGGCTAGGCACAGTCCTCCATTTTGTCTTTGCGCTGGTTACAAGGGAGATCTGTGATCTGACCCACCGCCCCGTGGAGCACCGGAGAGCCTGATGGCCCAGTAGAATGATTGGTCCCGGGTCATACGGGTCCTGCGCCGGAATACGTAACCGATACGTGTCTTGTCCCCACATTCCATTAAGTTCTCTCGACGTTTCAGCCAGAAGCTTCCAAACAATGAAAATCTCTCCTTCCTTCGTGACAATTCCCTCGCTCTCCTTGATGATCAGATACCTCTACTGTCACCATGACAACAGGTCCATCTTCGCGGCAGTCGCCTTCTCCCCGTCGGAGCTGCCGCCAATAATTTTTTTCTACCCCTTTTCGTTTGTACGCAGATGCCAGATAACAAAAAACAACTCGGTTTCACATTAAAATAAGCTATTGGCAATCCTATTTATTAAAATATATCATAAGGCCACGCAGCTGGCATCACATTAATAATAAATAAAATCCATTTCTATTGAACTTTAATACTGTTTTGACTCCAATGCTGTGTGCCCGTCGCCACTTTCAGCCAGGCCTGGGCATGATAAGCGGCCCTGGCACTTTAAGGCCAGTAGCCGCCGGTAGGCAGCATCGTCATGGACCGCATTTTCGGCTGAAAGGCCAGTCGACTCCTACATCAAAAAATAAAAACTTACATTAAAAAGAAGCTTAGCTTTTACTTGAATTACAATGTCCTGGGTAGTAATTTTCCTATTATACTGCATTTAAGTAGTAATGAGGCAGCCTAAGGAAACCTTTCTATACTTCTCTAATCTCAATGTCTAGTAAGGCTCTATGAAGTCATTTAGATGTTATTATAAACCCCCGAAGTGACCCGCTGCTTCGGCGAACAGAAAGGCAGCGTGCGCACCTCTTCAGGATAATGCGTCTGGCTTCAGATGGAAGATTGTGTAACGGATATTGTCAGCTTTCCGATGCCGTCGGAGATCGGGCGTTACGTTCACAATGCGGGCTCCGTAGTTTAATTTGCAGTATCGTGAAAGGGACTTTTCAAAAGGCGAAGGAGCGATCAAACCCAAATGTCAACCTTGTTCTTTTCTTTGGTGTTCAAATAGAGGAAGAAGACCGTGAAGCCGATGCGCTTTACAATGGACCCCCAGCCATGCCGCAAAGACATACAATCCGATAGTCACAACAATGCGTGGCTTCCAAGCAACTGGTCAGGTTAATGTGTCTGGGTTCGCTGTCCAGATGATGGATTGTATCGGGGGCTTCTCCCTCTTACTTTCCTTACATACCCCCCAGATAGACATGCGTATGTTTCTATGCATATTTAGCATTATTTATTTACCTGTTATCACAAAACCTTGGGTTCCACCATATGGAATATCCATATCGTCACCCTTCATGCTATATATTCAATTTAAAAATGTAAAACTTTGATGACCACATTACGATACAAAAGAGTGATGGGGCAGATGGGAGGAAAAGAGATTCCCAGCTCATTACACCGTACTGATACATAATCACGCGACAATCTCTATAATAAGTCAGACTTGGGTAACTAGGTGCATAACGCAGTCATCGCATTGTTTTCAAACAGAAGTGCTAGGTTAGCTGTTTAAAGCCAAATTAACAGCAACATAATATAATTGATTGATAACCAGTATCAAAAAAATATATATATATATACTGTATATATTTTGTTTTTTCACAATTCAGTGGGCCGTGGAAGCTGGAGCCGGCAGCAACTTCAGTCATATACATAACATAAATTTAAAGGCGTTATGTGAATACTTAACTATTCCAAGTACGTGCTGTGAAGTGGCCTTTTACAGAATCTTGTGGGTCCATAAACTGTTTTATATATATATATATAATATATATAATATATAATTTATATATATATTATTATATATAATATTGTTGGAGTTGTCTTAATTCTAACAAATTTTTATCATTTTTTTTCCAATCATATTTTTATTTTTTTGAGCTCGATAGAACCTGAAATACATCCCAACAATGCTGCTCCGCTTTGTTTAGCAGAACAAACGCTTTTTGACAAAATATAGAGTTCCAAATGATTCAGTTTCTTTTTAATGTTTCAATCCGGAAGTTTTTTTTTTAAAATTGTGTAAATTATCGCAGAGACTTCGTAATTATAACGCTAGTCAGCGGCACAAAGAAAACGCAGTGAATGCGGCTGAAAAGCTCCCCTAGAACCAAAACACTTAAATGTATCTGCAGGATCAAAACGATAAGGAAAGACTAACGGGATCTCTGTGCGGCTCGGAGGGGAGATGATAAGAGAGAGAGACATTTAAATACATAAAGGGGGGACGTTTATTTCAAAGGATGAGAAATGTTAGAACAAGAGTCTGTAATCTTGGTTTAAATTTACTGGGAGGGTGGTAGATAAGTGGAACAGCCTCCCAGCAGAAGTGGTAGAAGCCAATACAGTGAGGGAATTTAAACATACATGGGTTAGGTATATGGTTCCTGACTCTAAGATGAGTCCAATGACTGGAGGAAAGGAGGAAAACTGGCAGACTTGATGAGCTGAAAGGTCCTTGAATGCCATTAATCGCTATGTAAAGCACCCTTTTGGTACAGAAGGGGTTAATTGTTACCAGCGTGCCTTTAGGGTAGAGATATAGCTGTGTTCATGCGCATCCTGGCACAGCGCGTCGTGTTATATGCCCGGTACAAGCGACGGCAAAGAAAGTGGCCTTGTGTGCGTGTCTTAAGCATGTCCATCTTGGCATACGTGTTCCCATCACAAATATCCTGACACAGATAGCTTGGCGGAGACGGGAACCGGTTATTACCTCACAGGTACCTACTACAGATACACGCCTACAGATACACGCCTACAGATACACGGCTACAGATACACCCCTACAGATACACGCCTACAGATACACGGCTACAGATACACGCCTACAGATACACGCCTACAGATACACGCTACAAATACACCCCCACAGATACACGCTACAAATACACCCCTACAGATACATGCCTACAGATACACGGCTACAGATACACGGCTACAGATACACGCCTACAGATACACCCCAAGATACACCCCGCCACAGATACACGCCACAGATACACCGCTACTACAGATACATACAACGCTACAAATAAACCCCCACAGATACAGACAGCGCTACAGATACACGCTACAAATAACCCACAGATACACGCCTACAGATACACGCTACAAATAAACCCCATAGATACATGCCTACAGATACATGCCTACAGATACACGCCACAGATACATGCTACAAATACACCCCCACAGATACATGCTACACATACACGCCTACAATAGATACACGCGTACAGATACACGGCTACAGATAGTATCAAGGAACGGTCCTGTTAAGATGATCAGATGCTGGCTGAGTGTGATAGGTGCACACAGAGGCCAGACTGGAACAAGAACAAAAAGGAATGTGTCATTTTGTTTGTTCCAGTCCATGTTGTTTGCCTTTGTTCCATGCAAAAAATGCATCTTGTGTGACCGTTCCCCTGTTTCTGTGACATGTATGTAATAACAGTAATATCTGCTCATGTAATAATTGCTGATTAGGCCCCATAGCCGGTTTCCAGTACTGGATCTTAGTGCCGTGTCCGTGTGGGGGGAATGTCTTCTACATCAAATAAAAAATATTATCCTATTAGATATACGGCAGGTAACGGGTCGGAAATATTTAAGGGACGGCACCTTTCCTGGGATAATTATTAGACTTCAGCATCCGGAGTGTCAGTTGGTTCTTTTCTTTAAAGAACATGTTGTCACAGAATTAAGATGGCATTCGTTCAGATACCCTGCGAGCCAATCGATTTCTGCCCGCACAGGCATTTGGCAAGCGGAGCCCTATTTTCAATACACAGGCCTTTTGTTCACATTTTCCACGCCTGGATGTGGCTTATGTTGTACTGTGCCTGAAAATATTTATTTTCTGTATTACTTAGGCCTGTTCCGACACACGGGAGTTTAACCCCTTAATGACAAAGCCCGTACATGTACGGCTTAAAATGCATTGTTTTCAATGGGTTTAGGGACTGCCCATTGTCCTTAAGGGGTTAAGCCGTATCTTCTATATTAATCTTACAATAGAAATTCTCCCGTTTAGCCAAATATAGTTTATAACGTGATTGGCTACTAAAGGACTAACTAAAGCATCTCAATGTGTCCGGCTCGGAGGAGAGAAACAACCGGCCATCATCTAAAACTAGAGGGTCAGAGGCTGAGATGGAATGTAAGGAAGTTTTACTTTACTGAGAGGGTGGTAGATAAGTGGAACAGCCTCCCAGCAGAAGGGGTAGAGATTAATAGAGTGAGGGGATTTAAACATGCATGGGATAAGCATAGGGCTCCTGAATCTAAGACGAGACCAACGACTGATTAAGGTCTGAGTCTTTACAGCAGGAGAAACAGGGAGACTAAACGGGCCGAAAGGGGCCGACCTGCTGGGAGAGTCTATGTTTCTGTATTTTTACACGAGGAATAATAAAGCTTCATAAAGAGCCAACATTTATATTATATGAACCTAAATGTTTAGAGGGTTAAAAAAACCAACATGTTTTAATGTTGGAAACATTGTGCTAGCAGGATGTATAGATCAAGAGACAGGTAGGTTTGAGAAACGTCTGTGTTGGCCATCACTTATGACATCATAACGCAGGCAAATAATATACAATGGGCAGTACAATTTTCGCTCTCTATTTAGGGTTTTTTTGTGTGCGTGGGGGGGATTTATCTTTAGATAAGCTTTTTATATATCATGGACAATATGCTTCTGGATCCGGGACTCGGATAAATAGGTTGCAAGCAGCTCCTTGTAATGGAGTCTTTGGTTTTGTGCGGAGTCAAGTGATGCTCGCGTTTGTTTCTCATAACTCACTGATTAGTAAGAAGATCGTTATCTCACATCATTAAAAATATATGAGCAGGAGCCAAGGGTGGAAACCAAACGCCAGCCCAACTCTTTGTTTCCATTGCCGTGTAATAATTAATTCACCACCGTTCCGAGTTTTGTTGTTGAGGTGCAGACCGCCGCTCGTCCTGTATCGGTTATCCGCGCGATAGAACGCTTTCTCGGTTTTCAGGTCTTTTTGACCTATTGTAGAGTTTCAGAACTTAAGCTTCTATGGAGATTAATCGGCCAACTCCAGCGTCATAAAACGTTCTTCGACTGTTATTTGTCCACCGACATAGAATTCCGGGCAAAATGCGGGGTTCTGGAAGACATTGTTAGCTCTGCAGCCGTTTCTATTCGCTAGAAACATAAATTAATGACCGTGTCTACGGAAGGGGAGCGTTAATAACGAGACAGAAGAGGTTAGGGTGAACTCTTGGTGGTGATGCTTTGAATTAATGGGAAACATTGTAAACTTTTAGGGAAAGAATAGAAGCCTAATGTCGTCGACCTTCTTCAACAATCGTATTTGAGAATTCCTACCGGCGCTGTTTGTTCTTCTATATATACAATTTTACTGATACCCAGCGGCGTATTCTGTGGCGGCCCCTCTGCTGTGTAATGACCGGGACCCCTGTACCCGTTTGCCGAGTTCGGCGATACATCCCAATTATTTTCCTAATTCCAGTAATTATGCAGATCCTGAGATCGGGATGTAAACATGGCGGCTCCCATGGTATACACATAGGGTGGGTGATAATAGGTATATAACTATAGAGCGTATAGAACTGTAAAATATGGGACGTGATGATCTGACTGTTTATTGCACAGTTGCTTTTGAGGACGTTGTTGCTTTTTAGCACACAAACAAGTGTTTTGATATTCCGAGTGTGCCCGGCAGTCCTGGAAGCCTTCCACGTGGAATTCGTTTCCGATCGCTTAGAATCATTCATTATCTGTTACAGCTTGCTGGTTCATTTACCCATCTGACACGCAGATCCTGAAATCCAACTAATCATAAACAGATCAAATGTATTGTTTGATAAAATCTCTGCCATGTGTAATGTGCAATCCCTTGTTTGTATGCTGAATTTTAGAGCCACAGTAATATTTTATACATATATATTACCATTCAAAGGTTTGAATTTGGTCCAGCACTGATGGGGTTAATTTTGTAAATGACTATTGTAGCTGGAAAAGGCAGATTTTTAATGGAATCTCTTCATAGGCGTACAGAGGCTTTTTATCACTCCCATCACTCCTGTGTTCCAATGGCCCTTTATCACTCCCATCACTCCTGTGTTCCAATGCCCTTTATCACTCCCATCACTGTGTTCCAATGGCCCTTTATCACTCCCATCACTCCTGTGTTCGCTGATCCAAGTTTAAGTTTAAAAGGCCAATTGATGGTTAGAAAACCCTTTTGCGATTATGTTACCTTTCTAGCGGCCCTATGGGTCCTGATGGGCCAATTGGGTAATAATCCTCCTGGGTATGTGTGCCTAGTCTCCCTTGGTGTTCATTAGATCTGTTATTGGCACCAGATCTGGGGATTAACATCTGCTCCGGCATTTTAAGGTGATAAGCCTTACACGTGTATAAAGTACATGGCTACATGTATGAAGTCGGTGTCCGCGTGCTATAGAGTATAGGTGATAAAGGTATGTAAGAGGTGCTATTAGGCAACAGCCCCGCCAGGCATTTGCCTGATGGCCGGCCTTGGCCCGCTTGGTGTAACAGGGCTACATCGTGACCCAGGTCATACAGTCAGTGACAAATAACACCGAGCCACAGGAGAGAACCCAAAGCTTGTGTTTAATCTTTTCTGCATTAGAAGGAATTTTCCTTCACAAACAGCCAAACCGCGTATTTTTCCCACCATTAATCCAAACCGTGGCTCAGGCTGACAGCAAATGAGTTTAGAATAAAACCTTTTACATGATCTAAACTTACAGGAACGTTAAACATGTTAATATCAACACGAGAAATAATCCGACGCAAAGCCGCCCAAGCAGCCGTCACATGTAGGAATCACAGATACTCTTTACTGAATATCACGCGTGGACAGGATCAGTGCCTGAGTGCGAGCAAACGCTTAGAAATGTCCTTGTATTTTTAAAAGGAAATCACATTTTGGCCAGTAAAATAACATGAAATGGATGAGAAATCCAGCGCAGACGGGGTTAATGACTATTGTAGCTGGAAACGGCTGATTTTTAATGGAATCTCTTCATAGGCGTACAGAGGCCCTTTATCACTCCCATCACTGCTGTGTTCCAATGTTCTTATCACCCCATCACCCTGTGTTCCAATGGCCCTTATCATCCATCACCCTGTGTTCCAATGGCCTTATCACTCCCATCACTCCTGTGTTCCAATGGCCCTTTATCACCCCATCACCCTGTTTCCAATGGCTCATCACATCACCCTGTGTTCCAATGGCCCTTTATCACTCCCATCACTCCTGTGTTCCGATGGCCCTTTACATTTAAAAACCCTTTTGTAATTATGTTACAGCCAGAAATGTCCTTGTTTTCCATGAAAACAGCGAAGTAACCCCAAACTTTTAAACTTTTTTACTTTTTTTTTACTTTATATATATATATTTAATTTATTAATATATACACACAAATTTCTGTTGGTTTAAAAATGTTAGGAAGCCTTAAAGTGTATCTTTCATTTAGGATTTAGCAGAAACCCCCCCCATACACTCGCAAAAGCAACACCACAAAAATTTTAAGGGACCACAAAGCTGTCTAATGCATTAAAGCAGCAGAGATCCCGGACAGAATAGCTCTTTTATCCTTCTTGTTGCTAATTTGTTTTTATTTAATTTTTTCACCTAAGAAGTCGTTTCACCTAAGAATTCAGGCCGTTGATAAATTTAATCTCCTGTTAATAAGATGCCCACGATACGAAAAAAAAAAAAGGTAATTAGAGCTCCGGGCTGATGAACCGTACCACGCGCTGATTAACGTTCTGCAAGGAGAGCGGCGTCGCTCAGCTTCATTGTCCTCTAACAAATTGGCGGCTGAAAGAGACAACAAAGTCCCGTTTTATTCTGGAAGACGAGAAGCGACCTTTCTTCTCTGCTTTCAACATCGACTCATACGATAAACCTCGTTTTTTTTTTTCGGCACAAAAAAAAACACTTAATGGCACTTAAATGGAAATCCAATTGAAACGAGGAAGAAGTCATTTTCTAGGAATGTTTTATAGGTTATAAGACAAACAGTTTACCGGCTGGATCTGCAGCCAAGGTCACGGTAAAGTGCCTTGGGATGCGAAAATAACCGCTCTTACGGCGTGTGATGGATTACAGCTGTCTAAACAGTTATTTTAGGTTAAATGCGGCAAGAAACTCACATCCAACATTTAGAGGTAACGGTCATGTGGTACATAAGGTTCAAAAATTAGGCTGGAGATGGGCATTTAATGACAGAGCAACCCAAATAATCCCAATATACCTCTAAAAACACTCAATACCACGACCAAAAACATTCAGAACGGGCATTTGCCTAAATGTGGCTGATTGTAAGCTTTTGAGCCGAGCTCTCAATACCTAATGTATCCCTTCGTCTTAGTCTGTCTGTTCTGGCTTCGTCAGTCGTAGGGACTGCAAGAAGCGAAGCGGGAATTTTTGGCGCTATATAAATAAAAGGCAATAATTATGTGGCATTGCCAGTTGGTACACAAAGGCTAGAGATTGCCCCAAAATAGGGAGATCTCAATTTAAAAATGGTTTACTGTTCCTTTAAGATGAATTAAGTTTATTTAAATCGCGTGTTTGTCCACAAAATGATCAGATTCCTTACTCCGTTACATTTCAATTGTCACTAAATAAAACAAAAATCACTAAAAATATATATATATGGAAAAAATATATATTTCATTTATATCAGAAATGATCCAAAAAGGGAGGCTGTCACCAAAAATAAACCCGTCCGTAGAGAATAAGACCGCGCGTGCATTTTGTTGACGTCTTTTAATACGAGACATGCCATTTTTTTAGATATTTGAACGTTTCTGCCTAATTGTTGGGAAAACTTCGTTTAAATTGCGGAAAGCGGGCGTTTGACATCATTTCCTGTTTCCTGCTACAGCAGCCAATCAGGAAGCGGAGCGGAGAACATGATGCTGCTTCCAAACATAAGAGAATAAGGCAATTTTGTTTTTTATTGTAAAATATCTTACAAATTAAGTATTATTTTAAAAATAATTATAATAAAGATTATTGCATTACTTTTGATAATTTCCTTTTTTTCCTATCGTAATGGGGATGTGACAAAAAAAAAAATCCAACATATTTTTGCAGTTTTTCCACCACATTTTTTATGTTTGGCGAGCCCGGCTGAGTATTGGACATGCCCTTAGGCCTCTCATCAATGGAATACTTTTCATGTCTTGAATATAATTCTAACAATGTTTTATTTCCCCCCCTCCCCATTGTCTTTTGAAGGTGATGTGATGAACTTGCCGCCGTATCTTAGGATGGACTTTTTATTAAACCGAGGTGCTTCAGGAACTAACAGAGACTTGGGACTAGGGCAGGCCTGCTTGGAACCTCAGAAAAGTCGAACCCTGAAGCGGCCAACGGTCATGGAACCGATACCCATGGAAAACCCATCGGCGCGGGAAGTACAGTCATGGCAGCCTAGCGCCGTGGCGCCTTTACCTCCGCGGGAGGGAACAGAGCTAGGACAGGCAGCTAAAATAAGCAGTTCGCAAGAATCCCTGCTGGACTCCCGGGGTCATTTAAAAGGAAACAATCCATATACAAAATCATACACCCTGGTATAACAAAAAAAAAAGGTTGTAAATACTAACAAATAAAACAAAATGCAAATCAAAAGCTACCTTTTTCTACTGAATACCAACATTTATAATTTAAAGGAAAAAAAAATAAATAAAAGGATTGCCAAAACATTTAAAAAAAGAAGAATTTACAGACAGTGCAAAGACTCGACACATTTTTTTTTCTTTTGTTCAGCTATGAAATATTCATCTTCCTGGATGTCAAACTCTTAAAAAAAAAAATAATATAAAATAAAAAGATTCTGCCACATTTTTAATAATTTTCTACATAATGGTGCATGAGGACATATTACTTGAATTCCAGCACACCCAGGCAAGGAGTACAATTGATGCGGAATCGTAAAACCTGGAGAAGTTATCTTTGCACTTTTTAATTTTTTTTTTTTTAATTTTTTTTTTTTATTTTTTATTAATCATTTTGTGTCCTCTTTTTTTGTTACATAGAGCGCTATCAGAGGAGATAGACTGTTTATTTAATTTTTTTTTTTAATTATTATTTTAAGTTATATTGATGACATACTGCATTTTGTCTATAAGAAATAAAGGGTCTTTTGCCTTCTGATGTGACGCCTGCTTTGATTTGCTGGCTCAGTTAGGTAGAAAATGCACTATACTGAGGCTTTAGTGCTTTGATTGCCCCCCCCCATGGTGCTCCAAATATTACACACACAAAAAGAAAAATACGGATTAAATGTCGAATTTATTTTTTACATATTATCCATGAAGCTGTTTGAATAATACCTCCCTTTCATTTATCAGGTCTGATTACCAGCGCTGCTTCCAATGTGAAGTTAAGTATGAAATATCATAAGGGCTGTCTTTTAAAGAAAAAAAAAGTATCTTTTTAACCAAATTCCCTATGCTGGTTTTCTTTGGTATTCTACGGTGTGCGGGTTCAAATGGGTTAATTACAATTTAATGGAAATTCATCATACCTGAACGCAAACGCTTTATCTGGCGCTAAAAATACCTTCTATGCATCCTCCATAACAAACTGTTAGGGTCGCGTCACACGTGTATCTATTTATCCCTTCCTTTCTCACGTTCCTTCCTCCTAGCCTTACTATGGGTAAAGGAGATGCAAAAAAATACAATTTAAAATTGTACAGTCTGGCCCAAAAGATCCTACGATCATTCATTAATTAGTGCCTTGTTAATAGAGATGCCCAATGTATGTACGCTAAGCACATACATCAGTTATTATATGACCTTAATTCCCCTACAGGTATTCACAGCATTTCAAAGAAAGAAAAGTGCTTTTTTTTAAAAAGTTATCTGGGCTAAAAATAGACTTACTGATAGAAATAATCGATTCATGGTTTGATAAAGTTATGAATTATGTTGTTTGCGCTGACAAAGTATAATGAACCAATAGGAGATGAAGCCTATGCCCTGTGTCTGTGTCATTGGCTGAACAGTGTTCTAATTTGGAATGCATAAGCAGATAAACAAATCTATTAATAGACACACAGAACCTTTATAATACTATAGCTTTTAATGTGTCTAGGGACAGATTTTTCAAAATTGTGTAAAAATTGCAGTTGCCGCGTTGTATTGTATGAATTTCCATTAAAAAATACGTGAAATTTGATTGTAAAGAATAATTATAGCCCCGGTCAGATATTTCGGTGTATGTATTAAAGTATAACTTAATACGTATAGCCGTGTTGACTTAAGGTAAGATGGCTCGGTGGATGGTGATACTCATGGTGGGCCAATGTAGAAGAAGATGGAAGCTTGTATCTGAAGAAGACTTCCCTTAAGGTCCCAGAAGCTTATGTGAGTCTACATCATTGGCCTCAAAAGCGATCACCGTCATCCAAAGGCTGTATTAATAGTAGCCGATGTAATATTGTGATATCTTATTACGGGGAGTCCCGAAAATTAGGGTTACCATCTTTATCCTGTTTTGAGTCATTGAAAACACCTGTCATGAATCTTCAGATTTGTTAACTATGGACCTGTTGTAAAGAAGAAAAATATAATTTGTGAGTTTTAATGTTTGCTGAACGCACCCAATAATACCTCTTCTCAGGAGAACATCCATTATGGAAGACTCATTAATGGGTAACGGTGAATTTAAAGGGCTACACACCATGGCTGAGATATCATTTGTTGTACTAGATCCTTAAGCCCTGGAATGATGCATTGTCACCCCAAAAACAACTAAGAAATGGTAACCGCATTAAACTGTACTAGAAGCGCCGTAACTTTCATGGGGCAAGAAGGGGCGGCTTCCCCAGGTGCTGCAAGCTGAAGGACACACATGATCTACACCTGGGGCAGGTAATCAAATGCTGCCCCGGGTGCCAAGAGCGCCAGCTACGGCTCTGAGGTCTGCATGCTATTTAGTGATTCAGACACAACTAACATGAATACCTTTTGAGTCTTCTGTAGGATGTTCTCATGAGCAGTTGTCGTCTTAATGCTTTCAAATATTGTGCTAGATCTACAAAAAGAGTTAATTATATTTAGTGGTTTATATTATCAGTTTATTTTAATACGGGGGAAATTGGATCGGCAAACCTTTTAAATAATTTGAGAAAACCATGAAATCCTCAATGGACATTAATAGTTTTTTTATTTTCCAAAAATGTTTTTTTTTTTTCAACTAAACAGAACTATTATTTAAATATATATATTATTCCATGAGATGTCACTTTTTTCATGCTTTCATTTTGCTGTAAAATATAAAAAAAAAAAGCTGTAGAATTACTGCCTCCTTTAATATGACAATTAATGCTGTGAAATTATAATTCATACATTTAGACGTGAGAAATATCTTTGTACTGTCATCATATGCTGTATGATTGTAAACGGATATATATGTCAAGCCTTCTATTGTTTAACCCTTGGAGTGTTGGAGGGGTCTACAAAGTGGCATTAGAGGCCAAAACACACGTTGGACTAAATATGGAGACCATATTTACTGTCAAATAACTGTGATCTTTAGCGAAGTCTGTAGCTTTAATTATTGCTACTTTGTTTCATTAAGTGAAGTATATTTTTGTAGCCAAGTAGATTTCCAATTTATATTTTTTTCAGGGAAAAAAAAACTAATTTATTTCGAATATTGTCCCAGTAGAAAAAAACACCAGGATGAAAAGTAGTCTGTTCCCATTGAAATGTGGTAAATACATATGTAAGACATTATATTATAATTATAAAATAATAATAATAAATAAAGGATAATAATAATATTCCAGCACGGATAACATCTAAAAATCTTTTAAAAAATCTCTAAAGGCCCACCATTATTCTTCTATCCATTCCTTCCGTATGGACCCTTAGGTAGCAATTTTATGGCCTATTTAAACAGAACTGGAGCATTGTGTAGAGAGATAACCTGCTTTCATAAAAATGAATAATTTTACAAACAGAAAAATTAAAAATGTATTAAAATTAAATTACTGTTTTCTCCACCTTGCTGTCTTAAAAATAATAGATTTGCATATATAAAAGAAAATGGGGTCGAAATTCGGGTTATGCTCAATAGCCTTTTTTTAAAACTAAAATTACTATAAATATAATTCACAAAATAATAATATTCACTAAACTCACAATATTTACTATTTTTGTAGCCGGCTGGGAGGAAATTTGGTTAATTATTTTACTTCCTTGTCACAAAATAAGTAAAGTACACATAAGAGAAGTCTCTAGAAATGTTTTTTAATTTGTTACCAAACCCACATATTTTTTATTTTTTTTTGCTGTAGATCTTGAGTGCCACGGGTTAAATGATAAAATTATTCTATTGCACCTTAGAAAATCATGACATAAAAAAAAAATAGGGTTTATTTTATATTTATATTTTGAGTTAACCATTTGGACGTAAATGTTATTCCGCACTGTGTATCCGAATCCTTTTTCTTTTATTAAAATGGCGTCCGTGCCTGTTGGGGAAATTACTTTTCTCCCTTAGAAATATCGGAATGGAATAAAACTGTGAGATAAGAATTGTAATAGATTATACACACGTACTAGCTGTTAATCTGTCTGTTATTCACAATCCCGATCGCTGTTATCTTAGATTTGCACCGAAGATTTGAAATTCCTGTATGTTGACTTAATTATTTGTGTTACGGGTAATGTCAGAAATCCAGTTTAAATCCCAGTATAATCCCAGTATAATCCAAGCATCCCTCATCAATGGTGAGTTCATCAGAGACTTTTATTTTGCAATAGTTGATGCCCCAGATGCCCCAACCATAGAAACATCATTTTTAAGGGCAAATTAGCCTGATTTAGCCCATCTAGTCTGGTGTAAAGCCTCAAACCTTAATCAGTCCAATGGATGGGTCTAATATCAGCCAGGCTTAAATATGGTGAGCCAGGGTTTGGGGTATGATCATGCTAATGCTAAAATGTAATAGTTTTGTTGTATTTTCACATTTAAATTTACATTTGTGGAAAAAAAATAATAAAATAATAAAAAGACCCCAATTTAAATGTAAAAACCCATTTGGAGCGGGGGGGGTATGATTGACCTGTAAAGACGACATCATGGATATTGTGGAACAAAATGTGTATGTATATGGTTTTAATATGAAATTGAATTTTCGGATTCTTTGCCTATTTATTTCTGTTCGAAAAACAAATGTGTTGTTACAGCTACAAAAGTTTTTTTTTTAAAGGTTGTGTAGGGAAGAAATTAAAAAAACAAAAAACATGAAAGTTTTTGTAAAAATACTGCACAATTAAAATTAAAAAATCAGTTTTTTTTATTTATGAGCAAATTATTGATTTTCTTTACATCGAGCTTCACCTCCAATTCAGATTTTTTTGCTCAGAAATGAAAAAAAATATATATTTTTTGTTTAATGTTTTATTTTAAATTTCATATATGACAGTACGTACCCGTTCCTGTATATTCTGTGATGTCGTTCCTCCGCTGTTTGCTGTGAAGCCTCTGTGACCTTGTACTCTGTTGGGGCATCTGAAAAGTTGATGCTTTTACCGATTTTATGGCGGCAGAGAGAGCGCAAAGACGCCTTTTTCGTGTTTCAATAAATTGTTTTAACCTTTTCAGGTTCACGAGGGGAATGCCCTTCCCCCGCTGGGATTTAACACTCACTATGCACTATACGCTTACAGATTTCTTTTTAAATATAGCAACTTATTATTGAAAAAAAACAGCCATCTCCCCCATAACGATATCTGCATTTTTTTTTTTTGGAGTTTTATTATTAACCGTCACTGTGTGTTTGGATAATAGGTATTAGATGCGGCGGGGTGTGTAGGATGTTGGATTTTTAATATTTGATCTGATCCGATGTTTCACTATAAACTAATTCTCACCCGGTGTCTTTGCCTCGGTTTTTCCAATTATGATTAAGTTAATAATTAAAAGATTCCCACTTGCACCATGTGTCCTGACTTCTTATTTCCATAGAATTCATTTTCTCGTGAATATTTGCAGGAATGATAAAATGTGTTTAAAAGTCCTACGAGTTTATGGGTGGCCTGGGAACTCAAAGCTCAGAAATCTCGGGGTATCACAGCAGATTACAGAGCATCTGGGGCAATACTTGATTCTCTGGATGTGTGGATTTCCATAGGATTTTGGGGGGTTTCTGTGGGAATTTTTGCCTGTTGTTCGACGAGTTGCACCCCGGCTCGCAATCTCCGCTCCAGTTCATCCCAAAGGTGTTCGATGGGGTTAAATGTCAGGTGGTCTCTGTGGAATCCACAGCTCCAGAGTCCAGGTGAGGTGGCTTTACCTCACTCCAGCCATCGCTTGGCATTGTGCACAGTGATCTTCAACTTGTGTCCAGCGGCTCAGCCATGGAAACCCATTTCATGACGCTCCCGACACACAGAGCTTGAGCTGATGTCTCTTCCGGAGGCAGTTGGGATCCCTGTAGTGAGAGATGCTTTAGAGGACAGATAATTTTTACACACTCGACGGCCTAAGCGCTTACATTGGACTGGGGCAGATCTAGAAGGGTAGAAACGTCACAAACTGACCTGGGGTAAAGGTGGCATCCTATGATGGCACCACACTTAAAGCCACTGAGCTCATGGGTACGGCCCGTTCTCCCGCCAACATCTGCCTACGGGCAGATTTTATACCCCTGTTAGTAAGGGGTACGACTGGAACACCTAAACTACATAATCACGAGGGGGGTCCAGGACATGCGTTTGGCTGAATGCAAGTCTGGCAAGCCCCAGGAACTGGGGGGGGGGGCGCAAGTGCATGGGGTATTTCTGCAGAATCCATGTATCCATTTTCAACGGGTCAAAACTGTAATTTAAATGTTTGAAAGCCAAAATTTTAACAGGTCTTTTATATCTTCACCCACCCCATACAATTGATACATCGTCCTATAAAGGTCTCAAAGCTTACTTAAGACAGATGCTTTGAGTCCACACTCGGACAGTCGGAGCGATCACTCACTGGACTCCTGGTGCTTTTCTTGTAATTATAGGAATTTCTCCGTTCTGGTGAATGTCTCCCTCATCATTATAAAGTTTTCATGTATTCTGCAGAAGGGTTCGGAGCTCAATATTTAAATAGGGCAGAACTAATATGTTTCAGTACGCGTACGATAGCTTAGAATAAAAGAAGCACATTTTTGTGCTTAAATAACTTATTTTAATTAAATAATGTTAATCAAATCTCCTTCTCTATTAAACTACCATTGTTTGAAGACACAAGAGGCAAAGGAACATTATGTAAAAGTGATGTTATATCCACTCTACGGAATTTAAAGGTACGTTTTAATGCACATTTTAAGTTTTCATTGTTTTGCAAGCTCTGCAAGCAACCAATCAGTGGCGAGAACTGTCAGACCACAGAGAAGGGCAGCTGCAGAGCTGCAGCTTCTACCCTGGGTAAGTGATTTTTTTGGTAAAGTGCATACTCACAGAGAGTTAGGATTAATATTCAATATGTATTTTTTATAGCGGGGGTATCAGGAACATTAAACTGTCCCTTTAGCAATTTGTAACTAGCTTCAACAGCAGCGTCCTCATTCCTAAAACCCTTACTAGTAAAACTTTCTTTATACATTTTCCGGGAACACTTAATTGTCGCCATGTGACAAAAATGCGGTTTCTGATTGACATAAAAACAGAAAAGGTTTCTCAAGGGTTTCTGTATTTTTTATATGATAAAACACCCAGAGTGGATTCAAACGGACAGGTCTGCTATGGTTAATTTGCTTAACATACTGATTAACTTAAATTTTTGCCCTATGTGGACAAACTTTAAATAAAATAAATATATATATTTTTAAAAATATTATATATTTAAATAATATATTAAAATATATATATATAATAATATTTATTAAATATTAAAAGCAATAATAATGATAATAATTAGTATACAAGGTCTAATATGAATTAAATATTGATGTTAAAGGGATGCTCCAGTGTCCCATTCAGCTCCCTGCCCCTTTGTGATATGAGGTTTAAACCCCATGATTGAAGCATAGTAACATAGGCCTTTTTTTCAAACTTAATTACTAAGTCCATCAAGTTCAGCCCTTCTAGGTATCCTTCTTGTGTCAGATGGAAAAGAAGGCAAAAAGAACCAACAAAAAAACAATTATGCTTATTTTTTATTTTGCCACTTAGACTCCAAAAGACAATCGGATTTCTCCTTCGAACAAGAAGCTTTAAAATATTAATGTTTATTCTATAATTTATATCCCAAAAAGCAGCCAATCAGAGGCAAAAAAGGCATTGAAACCAATGGGCATGGGCATTTGCCTAATTCCCCATAAGCAACAATGGATGCCTACCCCTGTACGCATGGGGGCAGGCCCGGGGCCGGATTGATGTAGGGGCTGATGAAGCTGCAGCTCCAGGCCCCTACCTTAAAATAGGCCCAGTCAGGACCGGACTGACTGGGCCTATGCGGCCACATTAACAGGGCATAAGGGCCCGCCACTCAAGGGGGTCGGGCAGCCCCCACCAGGATCGGCCTTAGGGGTGTGTGTTAAATAACGATTTTTTTAAAATATTTAACATGGAGAATGTTAAAGTTTAAAAAAAAAAAAAAACCCCAATGTTTTAATTTAAGTCCCGGGCAGGGGTGCCGAAGTTTTGCAGCAACGCTCGGCGCCCCTCACTCTCCGTGACTCATCGCGGTGCCGGGCGTTTCATCTGGTTGAAAGATTAGTTCTGTTTTTGAATCTTTTCAATTAAAGATATAGCGCTTTATAAATTGCATGACATTATGATTCATTTATTATATATTTATGTAATGCTAATTGATTACAGTGACAAAAGCATGCTGAAATATAACTAATAGACAACAAGAAATGGTATCTTAAATTTGTCAGAATTTGGTTTAACAATAAATAAAAATGGGCTGCTCGGTCTTAAATGCCCGAGCCTATTTTTGTCCCAGTCCAGGCCTGCATGGGGGTCTCATTAGACCCCTTCCCGGGGCATTTACTGAGAGAGCATTGGAGCAAGATGTCCCCAGGGAGGGGAAAGAGGCAAATGCATATAGGGGGGATTCTGCAGGATTGCAAGGGGGGACCACCATGTAAAGTTAAAAGGACTTCTCCACTTTTATTAGACGCCATTTGATAGCTGAGTGTCCCTTTAATTATCAAAAACCAGAATATGACAACTTTTTGACCGAATCGTAAAACCGCTCAGCCACGCATTCTGCAGTTTGTTCTGAATTAATAATCAACCTTATTTGCTTAGAGTTATAAATGTGCCGCCTCGGCGGATCTGCTACCCTTCACGGACTAGCGACTTATTTTTTCCTGCCAGCTGGTAAATCTAAGGGATATATTTCAGATATAGTCTGTACACTGTTTATATATTTATATGTCTTCACTACTAACCCTTATTTATGTTTCCTAAAGATCTATTATTTGAATTTATTATCTTCTTAATTTAAAAAAAATCTTTATATTACACGAAGCATATTGATACGCCCTGACGGACGGGCTATCGATCGCCGCCTGGCACTTAGGTGCGGTGACTGTAATGATCTTTTGCTATCACCGGCGATTGATGTTCAAATCAATAAAAACACGCTTCTTAATTTAGAGATAGCTGAGTGCTTGCGATTTAACTTTAAAACAGCTGTCTGTGTACTTCTTTCTAATTTAACCATTCTGGATCTCCGTGGATTTTATTCTCCCAAAGGGCCGGCGTGGTGCTTGTTTGTAGGTCCGTTTAGTTAAAGATCGACCACCAATATGTAAAAACTGAAAAAAAACTGATTCCGTTCAAGTCATATTACACCATAAAGACCGTGCGGCCATGTTTTTGGTCACAGCCACCGCTTGGACCTTTGCTGGTCTTGTACTTCATTAACACGCAGATTGTCGAAATGGCACAGAAGGACTGCTGGCCGATAGCCCCTCCATAGTTACTAGACCTGCCGCTGGGGTCCTTCAGTGTGGGGCCGCTGGCTGGATACAAGGTAACAACAAGGATACAAGGCCCTGGTAACATCCCATTGTTGTATTAAATAATTGTATAAATGGTTTACTAGAGAATAATAAGCAATCATAGCAGTTGGTAGGTCAGTATCTGGTGAGGCCCTTGGGGCCCCTTTGCCTCATTGTTGATGCCCCCTAATAACATTACAACGTTTAATCCTAATGGCTAGATGTAAGTTGAATAATAATGTATGGCAGCTCTCCGTGTGTCAGAGTTATTAGCCTTTTCTTTGGGTTTAGTGGTCATTAGACTGACAAAGTCTAGCGCCGGTGAGAGAAAGTTCTCTGAAAAGTACATTTTGCTGAATTCTTAATGTAACGGTTATAAAAGGGTTAATTGCTCCTGCCGAGTTGAAACGGACTGAAGGGGTTAAGAACCATTACTAGGTTGGCTTGAATTCTCGGCTTATTGTGAGGTCCCTGCGTATTATCTGCTTATTGATCTCCTGTCTGATAGTTCCCTGGCCCTTCAAGGCCAGTATTTCGACTTTCTGAGACCCTCCATAAAAGTTCTGGCACCGCAGGCCTTGCCGCTGCCCCCATTATCCTCCTTTCCGCTCCCGAGGCTTTTTTTGGCCATATTATCCAATTTAGCTGGGAAAAAAAGCTATTGACTGATTGGCCTTTATCAATACGTCTTCCAATCCAATATACTCTTGGATAATTAGTACTTTGTAAACATACAATTAGAAAGACTACTGTATTCTCTTTGCAATTTCCGCAGACACATAAATATTGCCCAAGAGCCGCCCGATCTGGAGAAACACACGGAAAAAGAAGCAGAAACGCTGATAATGTTTCAGTCCGACGAGATCCTTGGTCAAAGGATGACGTTTGAAACTTTTAAGCTTAAAGGGACAATTTAAATGTCCCTGGTAGACTCACCGAAAAAATAATGCATATTAAAGTACTTTATGAGCACTTCAAAAGGTTAAAAAAATCACTAAATCAGGGAGAAGCTGCAGCTCCAGAGCCTCCTCTGTGGTTTGACGATTCACAGCCAATCAGTGGCAGCATCAGTGCAAGGGAGACCCCCAGAGACGCTGTGTTGGAGCACACTGGTGGTAAGTAACCCGGGGGCCAAGCATGTTCTACAAGACCCCCCATACATTTGCATTTACAAAGGGGGCACCTCATACATTTAAAGGGCTCCCTTATCTTGGATGATGGAAGTCAATCATCTTCTTACCCCTTGTAATATAACTCTCAAGATATCGTTTTAAGGGAATGACGCCTCTTGGAATATTTTGCAGCCTCAGTTTTTTCGAGAATATAACAGAAACAAAGATAATTAGAATTGTGTTAGCGAGATAAGCAGATGCTGACCCTTGCAGCAAGTATCTACAGTCGTCGTGTTAAGATAGATGGGGTTGTTAATCATTATGTTAATGTACAGTAAATACACGACGGACTGCTGACTCCAAGAATAATGTTGTTCTAGACGGCCATATTGCCCCCCCCCAACTAATTAGCTTTAAACAAAGTGAATGAATGTAAGAATTAATAAAGTTCTAAACTCGAATAAGAGACTGGCATTAAGCTCCGCCAGATCCTTTAGCTAGAAGAGGATGTGTCTGAAATTCCTGACTTATTTCTTGCGTCATGGACACATCGTGTGGATATATACAGGGCCCTTCTTAGTTCCAGGCATTCTAGGCAGTTGGCCGGGGTGGCTGAATCTGGGGGGGCGCAGGTAGAGAAACCAGCCTGCAAGTTCATATTTGCTTCTACTTTCTTTCCAGCTCCACCCCTTTTTTATGATTGACAGCTCTTTCCCACAGCAATTGCCTAACTCAACCCCATCCATACGCAGTGAGCATATCCTTCCCAGGTGGACTCCTCGTGTTATTCCGTCTCTCTCCTGTAGGGGGAGCCATGTAACACCAATTCCCACCTTTTTCACCTGACGGGTTACCTCCTTTCCTCTCACCTGCCTCTGCCTCACCTTTCCTAATGAGCTTACGTCTTGCTACATACGTCTAGTAATCTCATTTATTTTAATAATGTTTAGATTAGAATAAATCAACCCATTATACATATTTGCCGAATATGATATCAATGATTAAATAATAACTTTTTAAGAAAGTTCCAATTATTGACAATTAGGTTAAAGTTCACTCAAAGCAACTAAGATCCGGCTACGTTATTAAGTAAATTCTCGTCTCGTCTGCCCTCATTCCCTTTATCCATGAGAGTCATGGCGGTCTGGAACTCAAATGGTTAACAGAACTCACAACTTTATTTTATGCCCAAAGGCAGAAAGCTCTAGACAAAAGTATAACTCTCTAACACAGCGTCTTGTAAGTTATTCCAGAACTCATCAAAAAGAAAGGATTAGATGGCTGCGCAGATAATGTACAAAACGGAAAAAAAAGGCTCTAATTTTATAATAAGCTAGATATTTTTTAAGGAAAAAAAAAACCCTACGTTAATGAATGCAAATGATCATCCGAGGAAAGCTAATTGCACATTCGGAATCGTCGCAATATGTCCCAGAAAGTAGATATTCTACACACAACCCGCGCATGACACGCAGATGCAACTCCCTGGGTGATATCTTCGGTGACGATCATTAGCTTTCGATAATGAAGAGTTTTCGGGAAAACAGCTTTTTGCTTTTCTGGTAGAATTTTATGGGGAGTTGTACAAAAAAGGCACTTAACTTTCTTGGCATCTTCAAAATGATATTTGTGACCGCATACTGTTTGCTGATTAGCTGATAGAAGTGTTAACGATATTTTTTCTTCTAAATTATAGTTGTAGTAATTTTGTGAATAGAGAAGAAAGCAATACCCATATCGATCCGTTTCCTAAACATAACATTTATCGTTTCACTTTGGTCCAATTTGTGTTTAGACTACAAATTTCACTTCCTGCCATTTTGGTTCATTCACATTTCATTTTTTTTCTCTCTATCTCTCTCCTTTTCTCTCTCCTTCTCCTCGTTCATTCTTCTCTCCTATTTAGAGTGCTTCCCTAACACTCGAGGGAGAGATCGTCCCAGGGGTCTGCATGGACGCTCTGAAGTGAGGGAATGATGCACACAGGGCAGCAGAGAAGAATGAAAAGTGATTGTTGTGGAAGGTGGGGTGTGAGTGAATGAAAGAGGGAGAGCAAAGAATAACACATTTCTTAAGGAAATTCAGCGTGTCCTTTGTTTTTAGTTGCTTTATGGGGGTCCCTCTTTGACAAAATTTCACGATTTTTTAAACTTTGTATGAATCTATATATTTATGTTATGATGACTTGACTTTGTTTATAACTATCTTATAAGTTAATTATATATTAATGACATAACTCGATAAACAAATCTTCCAATCAAATTTATACGATGATATTAACAATGGTAGAAACAGTTTATGGCATTTAACCCCTTAATGACAAAGCCCGTACAGGCTCAAAATGCATTGTTTTTAATGGGTTTAGGGACCGCCCATTGATCTTAAGGGGTTAACGTAGAACAAAGCCCGATCTATTGCTCTGTATAGCGCTACAGAATTTGATGGCGCTATATTAAACAAGAAATAATAATAATAATATTAGACAGAGGATGATCAGTGTTCTATTGTTACAATGTAATAGGAAATAAATTATCGTATAGACATTCCGGTGACATCTGAGTGTTAAGTGTTTTTAACAGATATAAATCTGTCGCTGGATACATTTACTAAACAAATACACAGAAGGAGGGAAATAAAAGTATATATTTAAGTTCCAGGGTTGTAATAGCAGAAATATAGAAGAATACTATTATTGGGGATCAGCCACTGACTTGCTGCTTATCTGGTGATTTTCCTACAATAACTAAACAGGGTAATCTCTAAAATACATAATTTTTATGACCTCAGGAGCTGAACGTGGATCTCCATGTCGGGTAAATATGGCAAAGTTTGATGTTAATTCTACGAGTTAGCTCAAATTCCATATAATTCTCTTCTTTATACCATGATTAAAAAAAATAAAAGCCCCCTCCGATAGAAGGACCCCATAAATGTCTTCCTAGCATACTTACTGTATATCTCCATACGCATATTGAAATATCCCTGGGACCCTGGGGCAAATGGACCTTTAATGCACCCATGGTTAATATTCTTTGAAGCTAAGTAACTAATATTTACTATAATTAATTAATTCTGTGTTTATAGTGGAAATTAAAAAGGCATATGGAAATACAATAAGGGTAACAAAAACTCCAAAAAAAATCACGTAGGAGTCTAATACCAAAAAAATTACTACAGTGAAAGAAAACAATAAGCCCCAAGGACTCAAATTAAAAATAATTATTTTTGTACCTAAAGACATACCCAGTTTCTTTTAATTTTTTACAATGTGGGCAATTATGTGATAAACATATAATAATGGCTGAATTATTAACAGTCGTATGAGTCAAGTTTCAGCTTTGGTGCTTCAGAATGTATACCTCATTGGGTCTAATGTATATTTTATTAACTGGCTTTTCATGTATATTTTATGTGCTCACTAATGAATTTAACCCTTTGTGTAGCGTGCTCAATGACCCGCACATGGATCTGATGTGCGTTCTGCCCCACGTATGCTTCTGGTAATCAGCCCAAGAAAAAATACATAACTTTTTAAAAACATTGTAATGGCCAATAGCCACTTAATTCTGTGTTGGCATGGTGACTGGAAAGGGCTTTACTGATGCTTCTTGATGACTATTGTTTCTATACTTATTGACACACCCCACTCCCCGCCCATTTCCCTTTTAAATGGGGGGGTGTCCTGCAATATCAGCGGGCACACCCACTGACATCAGCAGGACCACCCACTGACATCATCGGGCAGTCCTGGCCGCGTCCTGCAAGGGAAGGTAGCCGGAGCTCAGAAGTTCCCAGGTATGGTAATGTGTCTATATGACAAGTATCCTGCCCTCACTCGCTGAGTATCCTGCCCTGACTCGCTGAGTATCCTGCCCTCACTCGCTGAGTATCCTGGCCTTGCTCGCTGATCTGCATCTGCATCATGCATCTCACAAAGCAGACGGTCTCTCTAATACCCTGTCACAGGAAGCACTCCCTGCACACAGTCCAGACAGGAAGTGCCCATGGAACAAACCACTTAAGGTGTGTGTGGGGGGGGGTAGCATCTATTCGGTTTAGGTTTACCTAACGTTCCCCGCAGTTTATCTGCCTCGGTTTCCACCCTGACAGTGAATCGGGAAAGGGGCAGCTGCGTATGTGGCCCTAAGAATTTCTGGGCTCTGGCCAGCTTCTGCTTTTGACCCCTGATAGAGACGGCCCTGGGCAAAGGGATAACAATGGAAATTCATGAAATTCAAGAGAAAAGCAAAAAAAAAGCGTTTGCTGTCTGCGTTGTTACCATAAACACGTGTAGTAGACTGCCTACACTCCGCACCGCCCCATTAAACATTTATATATTAAAATGTTCTTAAAGAAATCATTACCTCCCGCTCCTATTTATGAGTTTAATAAGATTAGTGAGAAAAAAATATTATTTCTTTTTAATTGTCTATTTCGCTCTCCTGCTGGAAAACATTTGTCACGTATGTAAGAGGTAATTTCATTCTCCCCCCGCTAATTGCAGCTTCGCGTTACACCCTTTCCCCGCGCAAGGGAGTCAAATTCAATTACTCTGTGCAAATAATATTATAGCGCTAGTTAAAGGGCACAAATTAACCAACATGAAATTGTTTGGACGTGAAGAAAACAGTGATTTGTGTGCCTCGGTATTCACCAATATCATGAATTTCTTGCTCTTAATTTCTAAATAGTAAATACCTGCATTGCGTTAAAGCGGCGATAATAGTCAGAGGCTTATATGTAACGCAAGAAAGTTTTACTTTACTGAGAGGGTGGTAGATAAGAGGAACAGCCTCCCAGCGGAAGTTTTAGAGGTTAAAACAGTTGAGGGGATTTAAAAATGCATGGGATCGGCTTACGGCTCCTAAATCAAAAACGAGCCCAACGACCGATTAAGCAGGGAAAGGGTTGGACTGGATGGAGGGGAGCGAGGCTGATCTGCCATTACATTCAGTGTTTATTGATTCTATCGATTCTATGCACATGCCTAGCCTACCATTTGGAGAACCTGTCCATGGGGGTTTAATAAAACCCGGGTTCTTTTTCTTTCATGCTTGTGGACACGACAGCGCATGTCATGGGGCCATCTTTTTGGGTACCAATATCCTGATGGGGATTGTTCCACCTAAACATTTCAGTTGGCGTGATCTTATCCATGGCTATCGTGCGGCCATTGGTAAGGAGTTTCTAATAGGCATCATACTGAGCCGGGACCAGGGCCAGCACAACCTATAGGCCTAGTAGGCGCCTACTTGTAGCAAACTGCTGGCCGCTGTCATTCATTAGAATCGCGGCCGCGGTCACTTTGGGGAGAGGTGGGGTATAAGTGGGTATGGCCAATGGGGAGGGGTTTGTGTGGGTGGAGCCAGGGGGGTTATGTTTTGCCTAGGGTGGCATAACTCCTTCCACCAGCCCTGGCCGGGACACGTGCTTATATATATCAGTAAAAGAAGGATCGCCTTAGAGGTCTTCTAAGCCCCCAAATCCAAACCACATGTGGTACAGGGGTATAAGAATCACTCAACAGTAAAAATAATTTATAATTAATTAATTAATTAATACAACCTGTGGGGTATGACTGACTCCAGCTTCCCTAAAATAAAAATGGCTTCTCATCTGAATGCAATAAATGTAACCTAGAAGAAAATACCATATTTTGTGTGTTCAGAACAGTGCGAAGTTTTAGTCACCCATCATTGTTCCCGGGAACCAGGTCATTTCCTCAGTTAATGGAACTGAATAATTAGTTCTAATTATCCCCGGGCTACTTTTATTTAGCCAAAAACTTTCCAATTATCCGGCTGTGAAATTGTTACTTTGCTGCATTCGTTATAATGAGGCCTCTTTTTGCTTGTTTGGTGTTTATGCCTAAATCCAGCTACACGGACGCAACATACAATGACGTCTACCCTCTGCTTTGTCACGCTTACATATTAACACGAAAGTGTCTCGGATCTCTGACAGATCGGAATAAATAAAAGAATACAAAGCAAGCAGCGGAGAATTATTAAAAAAATATTCTAAAATACAGTTTTAGATGAAAATGCTGACGGTGCAGCTTTCTAAGGGGGGTGAGCAGTACATTAGTGACGTTCCCGATCCTTCATGTGGATGGCAAGGCGGGGGATAACATTTATGTCTTGCGTTATCAAGAATTTGGCTCTGCAAAAAAGGGACAACCTGAAAATCCAAAGGGTTCTTACAGCTATTATTTGCATTGAAGAGCATAATATGATAGGGCGGCAGGTCCAGGGGGGCCGAAGTCACCCTGCTGCATAGCTAGGGGACAGATCGCCATCCTGAGAGATCAGGACCACCAATATCCCGCCGTTCAATGGGCCGGTTATCAGGGCCGGCCCAAGACAAAATGCCGCCCGGGGGGAAATTTAAAATGTCGCCCCCCCATTATCTACCCTTTCTCCTCCCCCCGTACTTATCTTTCGGCAGTCCTGCAGTGAGTCTCCCTGCTCAGTCTCGGTGCCGGCTTGTAATGCTGAGCGCCGGAAATTACGTCATCTTCCAGCGCTCAGCATTACAAGCCGGCACCGAGACCAAGCTAGAGGGCTCGCAGAGGAGAGAGGGGCGCGAGCGGGTACTGACAACTTGGTAAGATAAAACCACTTGGCGACCCTCTCTCTTCTCGGCTTTAAAAAAAAAAAAAGGTTTGAGGCGGCCCCTTCAAAAGTGCCGCTTGGAGCAGTTGCCCCACTCGGCTCCATTGTCGGGCCGGCCCTGCCGGTTACAAGGGAGAACTTTGACCAGGCCAACCAGCCCGTTTACCCTACGACCGTGCCAGCCTCTGCTGACTCCAGTAGAAGGTGCCGGGCGACTTAAATACATGGACCCCGTTCAGGGATGCCCACCAAAGCACTTGGGTCTTCAGTTCCTTAGCCCCCTTCGTTAAACACATTTTATCAATGACCTTGCTCTAGGGCTGGTTGTATAGATCATCTGGAGAGATTTGGTGTAAACGTATTAGTTTGCTTGTTTCTACAATATCGAGATGACCATTTTTCTTTGGCCAGGAGAATGACGGGAGAATTAATCGCTCCTTTGTGACAAAAACGAAAAAGAAATAGAACCAAACTCAAACTGTTCCCTGCGTCCGTAAGCATAGAATGCAGAATCCATCACGCGGACCAAGTTTCTGGCAGGGGAAGTACTTTTCTGTATACATTTCTAAAGTAACTTCTCACTCCTTAGTTTTGAGGTTGGGTTAATTAATATAAAAAAAATATATAATTATATATATATATATATGTGTAAAAAAAAACTTAATTATATATATATATATATACGTTTGGGGGTGATTTAGAAATGTCCTTGTTTTTACTTTGTGCATTAAAATAACATGAAATAGATCAGAAATCCAGCACAGACGGGGTTAATGTTGTAAATGACTATTGTAGCTGGAAACGGCTGATTTTTAATGGAATCTCCTCATAGGCATACAGAGGCCCTTTATCACTCCCATCACTCCTGTGTTCCAATGGCCCTTTATCACTCCCATCACTCCTGTGTTCCAATGCCCTTTATCACTCCCATCACTCCTGTGTTCCAATGGCCCTTTATCACTCCCATCACTCCTGTGTCCCAATGGCCCTTTATCACTCCCATCGCTGCATGGACTCTTAAGTTGATTTTGGGTTAGAAAATGCCTTATCCGAAGATAAATATTAATAAACAAACAGATAAACATGTTTTCTCTGTTAAATGAGAACATTTGGAAGAAGAAATCCGAGACCAGCAGAGTGTTGCGACGCCGTACTGTTATATCAGCGAAACGTTTTCCCGATGCCGGCGTTCTTCACCGTGGTCACATGGCAGAACAGATGCTTCCTTTGTCCCAAATTTTTTAGTTAACACGCAGGGTGTTTCTTCCTTTTAAATCGGACGGGGCTTCTTGAAATGAAATAATCGCCTCCGCGAATCTAAATGCGGCAACGAGCAAAAGTCTGTAACCTTGGCCTCGCATCACACTTAGCGGCCATCACTCCTGACAGCAGAACAAGATAATGGATCCACGGCAAAACAGGCGACGGTAACCTTCCAAAAACAAGACACTCCAGTCATTTTCTACGTATTTAAGTGACAAGAGCAGTTACGTTTCCAATCTTTGCTGTTTTTACTTGTGACAGTAGAAAGGTCACCATAAGGGGGGGAAATATTGTGGCCCCAAAGGGCAACTGCAAAAAGCCCACTAGTATATCATAGAAAATAATGACTATTCATAAAAAACTATAGAAAATATCCAGTTGTGCAGCCACCCCAGGAACCCCCTGTGTCCAAAAGTCATATTTTTAACTATTGTGTAATAAACCCCAAATCCCTCTAGATTGTAAGCTCTGTTGAGCAGGGCCCTCCTCGCCAAGGGGCAGTTTTTGGTACATTGAGGTCTGCAACTTTGGGGAAAGTTTAATGCACAAAACATTCGCTATCGCTGATCTAGAATATATAATATGTGTACGGGGGGTTACTGTAATCAGGGAACGTCGCAGAAGGTAAATTGGGTCATTGTTCAGCGTTGTTGGCGCCTACTGTGTATAAGAATTCCTAGGCAGAATTGCAATTTCTTTTTTCTATTTTAGTAAAGGTTTTCATAGTTATTATGTTTTGTGTGTTTTTGTAGCTTCAGATGAAAGCTCATGTTCTGGAAAAAAAACAAACGTCTAATTGGTGTTGGTGAATCAAACAGGGAAAAGGGGAATATTGATTAACCCCTTAAGGACAATGGGCGGTTCCTAAACCCATTGAAAACAATGCATTTTGAGCCCATACATGTACGGGCTTTGTCATTAAGGGGTTAAACCAACATATGCTAAAAATGGCAAAACAATCTTGTATCTGTGGTACTAAAACACTTGGTAATGTGCATGCTTAGTGTGTAACCAGGAATGTAGATCACATGTAACCGGATAAAGGCATATTTTTCCCCCGTTCTGTTACTTTGCTCTTGGGGCTTGGTATACATTGGGAAAAACCTTCCGGTGCTCAGTCATAGAAGCCCCCAGAGGAGGTTACCAGAGAGTAGGATCCAGCTCCCCTGCAGCGCTCTTTTCATACCTCTATTTGAGGTATGCTGTAGCATTAAAATTACCCTTCACTAGAACTGAGGGGCCAAAACCCTGAAAACCGTCCCCAGACCATTATCCCTCCTCCAAACTTTACAGTAGGAAAAGTTCTTCTGGATTCCACCAAACCCTGATTTGTCCATCAGACTTCCAGAAAGTCTTTAGGCCTCACTCACACTCACATGAACAAAGACTGTGGTTCTCCTTGTGTGAGTAGGCTGGTCCAAGTTGCCCGGTCCAGGCCGGTTTGAAACATTGTTGACCGGCCCAGGGGGCAATTGCCCCATGATCCCCGTGGCTAGTCTGTCTGCACCTGGAATTATCTGTTCCTGTAAAGAAGTGATTGAGATGTTCCACAGAGAGACAGCTTATTTTGCCTATAATAATGTGATTTTGTTAAATGGATAGACGTCATTGTACCTTCAGCCGCTCTGTGTTTACATTACCGTGATTAAAGTTCATTGATCTCTATTCAAAGGAAGCCTTTGCTTAAATAACCACATTTCTCCCCAAATTGATTTTGCTTAATATAATTTACTTTGGCTACATTCATACATATTCATATAACCCATAGTTTTTTTTTTGGGGACAGTAATGCAATAAGGTAATTGGAGCCAGACACGTAGCGTAGAATAATTTCGATTTGACATGAGGAATAGCTACAGCCATTACGGTCATAAGAATTCATAGCAAACAGAACATAAATGATTAAAAATAAACCATTATTAATGGAAAAAAATAAACTAAATGAAAAAATATTATATTTTTACTAATTCTGTAAAATGTTCAAACCCTTCCCAGAAATAATTCTTTATTTATTTTACATTTTGACTCATTCATAGTTTTTCAGGGAATACTTAATTGTCATGTGATACAGAAGAAGGCAGTGATAGGCTGTTCCCATATAAACTAAACTTTAAATCTTTAGAGGAAAGAAGCTGTTCTCTTGCATCTGTTTTTTGCCCCATAGTATGTGAAATTAGAAGAAGCTCAATCTACATTAATGGTGCTTCAAAAACTTACTTAAAGAAACAGAAAAAATGCTAAAACATGTGAATGATTTAATGAAAAGAGGTCTTATTTTGAGTGAGAAAACATAAATATCTGTGTATACATCTGTATAAATATCTGTTTTATGAGATAGATAGTCGGCGGAGAATAGAAACACTCTATAATTAATTTACATATGTTACAAAAAAAGTCATAAAATAAAAGTGTCCCAAATATTTTTTGAGGGCAATTGATCTTCTGGTGAGTTCTGCATAACTGAGGTCCTGAGAGTTCAAAGAACCAGGGATTAACCCCTTAAGGGTATTGATGTGTGCAGCCTTAATACTGCTGTAGCGCTTTAAAAAGGGGCAAACATGACATAACAAGTAGTCCTTGCTCAAAGAGCTTACAATCTAGAAGGAGTTGGGGTGTATTCCACAATAGGTAAAAGTGCGACTATTAGGGTTGGACCAGCCACGCTAGTATAAGCATAGAGTCTCTTCCAAGAATCTCCCCATTCACCCTGAAACTCAATGGCTAACCCTAAAATTCCCCAAAAAAAAAAATATCATTTGTTTTTATGTTTTTTTTATATATTAGTCAAATCTAATTTAAGATTGAATTCAGATTTTACCATTCCTGGATTATCTGACAGAATCCAACATGCGCTTTTCCTTTTTTTTTGTCTTTACAGCCGATACCTCTAATTAATTATACACAGGATATAATGTTGCTGAATGCGTCAACTGAGGTTGATGATAAAGTGTCCGACTACGACTTCAGTTACTGAAACAATTCTAACACTTCACCAAAATCACTTCCTGGCTTTTATTCTACTGCCAGACCCCCTTCCATTCTCTTAGGAACGTCTCAATAGACGCGGTTGACATTTCGGAGGGAGTTCAGAAAAGGGCGACGAAAATGATGAATGGTTTGCAGGATAAAAATGATCAGGAAAGGCCAAGAGATCTCAATATGTATAACTTGGAGGAGAGAAGAGAGAGTGCTGGAAAATAATGGTGGCCACACAATATTGACACTTTGGGCCCAATTTGGACATTTCCACTTAGGGGTGTACTCACTTTTGTTGCCAAGGTTTAGACGTTAATGGCTGTGTGTTGAGTTATTTTTTTTTGGGGGGGGGGCAGTAAAGTTACTCTGTTATACAGGCCGTATACTCACTACTTTACATTGTAGCAGAGCGTTATTTCTTAAGTGTTATCACATGAAAAGGTATGTGAGATGCCTCAGTGTTCCATTGCGCTCTATTTGTTTTACTGCAAAGGATTCATTAAATAGATCACAAACCCTCATCTTATTTTATGCTTCTTCACGTTATTGTTAATTGTATACATTGTTAAGTTGAATATTATTGTTATTTTTTGTATTCTCCCCTTATTGTAATGGTGCCAAGGTATCTGTTGGCACTCTATAAATAATATGTAATAATTGAAGAAGCTCACAATAACAAAACTCCCTTTTTTGTATTTTTTATTTTAAAAATGCCCCTTCTGTGCATTCAACGTATGCCCAACTCTTCAATCATCTGTTGCAGGAATCCTGAGATTCGCATGCAGGATGATTTCTTTCAGTTGTCTTTCTTCTGTTGAGAAATTCTGATGTCATTATCAAGCATTTTCCAGTTTATGAAGCCTTCGTGTCTCCCCAGCTGGGCAACACATAGATAAGTGGGAACTTGTAAAAGGATGTGTTAATGAACAGATTAAAAATACTTTTTCAAAAATAACAGTTCTAGTTTTAGCAGAATATAACGTCAAGCAGCTGCATATTAGCCATTTGTCTTCCAGCTCCTTATAATATTTTAATTGCCTTGCAGTAAACAATAGAATGGCTCACTGTTATTCACCCAGTCAGACACACTAACTAATGAAAGTCTATAGAGGAACAGACTTCATTGGCGTTGCCATAAAGAATAAGCGTAGTGTGGCGTTTGAGTAGGGAAAGTCGTCCAAAGCATCACATGGCTACAGCAATGGCGGCCTCCAAAGGGTGCCAACGGTAAACCAGAAAATAGTCACTTAGCAAAAAAAGTTTTTTAAATGTAGTGGGGGTTGTAATTTTGCAAGTTACAGGAGAGGACATGTAAATACATTGAACTTGCATGTCCTCACATGTAACTTTAAAAAACATTAAACTCACATTCACTCACATGCCCTCACAAACAACCTGCAGAATAGTAGATCTCTAATTTTTTTTTTTTTTAAAATATATATATATTTAAATACCAAGTGTATGCAAATCAGGGGTAAACAAGAGTAAGGAATCAAAAAGTGCCATACATGGTTTCCTTGTGTATATTTCTTAGACGTCCGTATTGGTGTAAGCCTATTTTCTTTTGCTTGTTGTATCTGACATTAAAATCATAACTCACAATATAAAAAATGCCTTTTATTAATAATGTGTAGATAAATTACAGAGTTAATGATCAGTAATGATAATATCTTTATTGTTTGAGAGAATAATAGCAAACTGAAGTGCCTAATGAGATTGGGGAAGTGTGAGCAGGAGCCGAGGCAGCCAGTACTCAGTACGGGATTTTGGTTGAGATTTTTTTATATGCTATGGACATGTCCAGTTCAGCTTCAATGTAAGTTTATGAGCCATACCTAGTAATGTAATCCTCCGCACATTTGGGTGCAAATAATAGATTGAGATAATAATGCTTTAATCATTAAAAAAAACAAAACCGTGGATAGACTAGTCAGGAATCTGAATATCCCAAGAAGAATACACATAAAACCTGAAGATGTGAAACACGATAAAAATGACAAACAAATGAATTAGGCAAATAGTAAAAGTATGTCACCAGCAAGAGTATCTATAAAACAAGAAGAAATAAAATAAAGCAAAAAAATGACAATTAAAAATTGAATTAGGAAAACAAAATTTGTTCCCAACACGCAATAAAAATGAGAAATAAATTATTTGCTCAAGAATGTGGAATAAAATAGAAAAAAATGTTCATAAAATAATATCTAAAGGTTCGTAGTTTAAATATATTGTCGTGCAACTGGTTCAGCTCCTCATGTATATAACTATATTCACATTAAATAAATACAAGTACTGTGCCCTGCATTGTAAAACCTATGATCCCTAACTGGAACTTGGATTGAGATTGTTGGGCTGCCATATGGACCCCATCTGCTCGACATGCTGTGTGCATCCCCTCCCCCCCCGGTCCCATTGGCATATCACCCTTGGGTTCTCGTTTGCCTGGCACGGCTAGTGTCTCTTGACCCCTAGCCTCTGTGGGCCTGTCTCTTGGTCCTTCCATTCTTGTTAGGTCCTCCATTCATATCTCAGATTTTATGCTCCATCAACATATCAACCCAATGTCAACGCCATTTTAGAATCAAGAAGACCAGACAGCAAGAAAACATTTGAGTCTATTGAGGTAGACAGATAATTCTGAATGAACAGTCATATGCAGTGTTGAAAGTTTTGGCATTGGTTTCCAAAAGTCACATTTAATTCAACTGAAGAGTCGCGGTTAGAGTTTGTGATCCAATGTCGAGACGAGTTTTCAGTTTCGTGATGACTATCACCTGCACTCACACTAAATCAAACACCGAACGTTGGCAGGTCCTAGGACTATTACCTTACACACGTAACATGTTCAGGAAGCTGTTGACCCAGACTTTCATTAGTCAGAGCGTCTGGCTGGTGATTAAGACTGTGCCATTCTATTGTTTACCACAAGACAGTATGATAAGCGTTTAGGGTGTTTGTCTAGTACACTCTTCTATAATAATTACAGATGCACTTCAAACACATTCAGTAAATATTTCACATCTCAGATAAAAAAAATTATAGTAAAACACGTCCCATTATTAAAATATTTACGTAAAGATTGGTAAAGGTTATTAATTAAATGTTAAGAAAGTGAGGCACTAAATTTCGATCTCACAGGGAGAAGGACATAGCTTGGGACTTATGAAATCAGATTGCGACGAGGAACTCTAACCTTATTCCATGTCTGAACGAGCCCGGCCGAGATTCCTATTACCGAAAATGCTGACACGTGCACTAATGTGATGTCATTCTCGCCTGCGATAACAAAATGCAAGCGGCAGCTGCTTGAAAGGCTCTGTCCCTTCAAATACTTTTAACTCTGTCCCTTCAAATACTTTTAACTCGTTGCCCTAAATTCACTTCAATCCCACTTCTCGGTAAAAAAAAATATCCCAATTACTTTTAGTATCTAATACTAAAAGTAAAAGCCAAAAACTACATTTTTTACATGACATATATTATTATAAATTTGTAAAATGTTTCATGTATTTTGGCTAATTTTTAGCATATTCAGATTAGATGTATATATTTTAGGCTTTTTTTATATACACAAATGATTGTTTAATCTCCATACACCGGTTTTAACAAGAAAATAAAAAAATTGTAAAAAGTAAAAAGCAATAATATTTTTTATTTACATAATATACATTTTTTTTAATTTTAACCAAATATAAAACATTCCAGACGGCGTTTTCCGAATTTTATTCATGATCGATATTTGATCATTACTTTCATATTTTCTAAGGCGAAACTGCTTAGATGTCATGTGAAGTAAAAAGAGGGCACTGATTGGCTGAAATTCTCTGTTGCCAAAGGAATGCAAATGCCAGTGTTGCTGTTTTTATTTTTTGTGTCTTTATATGAGAAAGGGAATGTTTTAAACAGCATCTAGCGGCTTTTTGATTTTTTTCCCTTTGTGCGGGAAGCTTGAAATTACTCTACGCTTGTTCCGGCAGTTAATTTAACGACATAATTAAGTTCCAGGTAAATGGCGTCTTCGGCTGATCTGTATCCCCGGCCGGTTAAATACTGAGCAGAAATGCTTCATGTGTTGTTTGTTTTAAGGATTTAAGACCCGGATCTACAGCCTGGAGCAGACGTTAATCTAACTCTGTCTATTTAGCGTATATTCATCAATCCGCTGGATTCAGAGAGCTTCAGTCCAAAAAGAACCTCTGCCAATAAACTACAAATCCCATGATTCTCAGGCAGACAATGCAGGGACAGAGTTGAGTTTCAAGATGCAAGAAACTAAAACCAGGCTCCATATTTATTTTGGATGTCATTGAGCTCCAGGAGATTATGTGCCTAGCAAGGTCCCATGCTGAAGCCCACGTGCTCAGAATGGGCCTTAGTGGGCCGTTGACTGTGTGCCGAGCAGGGATAGGTCCTGACGGCATTTTTTGAAGAAGGGGGGAGGGGTTAATGGTGGGCTATTTAGGGGTTTGGCGCCACTGGAGCAGTCTCCAT
>VKOC01000002.1:1321951-1344783 GCA_009364415.1 Spea multiplicata | reverse complement strand
CTGTATACAGTAATATAACCCCCAGCGCTGTATACAATAATGTCAGTCGGTGACAAAAATCTGGTTTTATCTCATTTTGCCCAATGACCTACTTTTATCTGCAGACCTGGAGGAGGCCATTGCTGTCAGTCATGTGATATTTTGGGTGACTCATTAAGTCGTTTCCTCCATAGACTTTTATTAATCAGAGAATCCAGCCGGGTGATTAAGACTGAGCCATTCTATTGTTCCCCACAGGCAATATGATGAGGAGTTGGGGTGTTTAGTAGATCAGGGATCAGATAACAGAGTGAGAATCATACAAACGGCTGATATGCAGCGGCCAGAAAACATTATATTATGGGGCAAAAAATAAAACTGGTTTAATAAAAGAAGAAATGGTGGGATTTCCCCTAATATGTTTATCAATGGACTTTATAAATAGGGTGGGGTTCAGAACCTGACCTTTGTTGTGGTTTTTGGTGCCGATGAATGAATAGGTGTTAGTCTGGTATCGTCCGATCCCCACTGGGTTTCACTCCAGGTACGTTGCGTTATAAATCATATGTTATCAAGGATTATTTCGCTACGTTTCTAGAGCTCTGGCGGGTTCCTTAGAACGTTAACAATAGGAGGGGGCAGTGAAAAATCAATACCAACAATGACACAAATACACATTAAGACACACTGCTCTGCAGAGCTTACACTCTATAAGTATGATGGGGGGGGGTTAGACGGGGGAGAGACATCTTTGGCGAGGATGATTCCATTGTAGCGGAGTTTAGAATTCAGTGATCTCGTGATCTCCTTGGTGAAGAATGTCGGCTGCGGTTGTTATGAGGATAGGGGGTATTCGGCTCTGAATAGGTGGGAGTGAATTAGGATAAATTCCATACCATGGGGGACATTATTTCATACCCCTCCCCCACCCCACCATTAGCATCAAAACTGATCACACAATACAATACGATTTAGTCATGCCGATGGTATGGTCTTCGAGGGGTTTCGGTGAGCCAGGTGGTCCGCCTTTTATGGTGATAATGATTGGAGGCACCGTTCCAACCTCCGGTCTTCTCAGTGAGGGCTGTAAAGCTTTAGAATCCACAGTCTACAAAGGTGTCTAAGGAGGCTTTTAAGAATGAACTGGGGTTCACATTTCATGGGTATTCATTCATTCGCATTTTAATTTTAATGGTTCTGCACAAAACTGCCGTGTGTTCTAAGTGAAGTTGTTTATCTTCCTTGTTGGTCAAGGGCAATTAGGCTTATCATGGGAAGGCTGAACTTCAGCTTCTAACTTTACTTACTCTGTAAGGTCTTCCTACCGGAGAGGAGGGGTGCGGACATTTGGGATAGCCAAAAATGAATTAAGACTTCATGGTGTGAGCTTTTGGACTCTAGTGGAAACCTACCCTCGAAGCCCAAATAGTAACCCACCAGATACCCCCCTTCTCTTTTTTTTATCTCATTGTAGAATCGACACCCGGATAGGTATCAGGGGCCAAACATAGGAAGTGAGTGAATGAACCTCTTTCAATAGGGTCAGGACGATCCAAAATCACACGGGTATCAAAGGCTGCTGTGTTTTCACACGTGCCCGGGATGTTTGCATTGACCGGGTTACGCGGGGCCGTCACATCGTTTCCGTCGTTAAAACACTGAGCGGCCCCAGACAGAACGTTAGACGACACTTTCAAATTGTTGTGTTTGTTCCTGTTTGGAGGTAACTGACGTTTTATTTCATGGCAACTCTAATTAAGGCTTTGAATGAAGCTCAATTATCTAACAGGTCTGTCCTAAACTAGCGCTCTGGGGGCGTCCGTCTCAGTGGGATCTAGAAAAAAAAGTATATATTTTAAGGGAATAAAACATTTACTGTTACTAATTACATTACTAAATCATTAAAAATAGAATCTTAATTAGAGGGACCATAAGGCTCTCTAGTGATAACGGACCTTCAGAACCGAGCTTCACGACCGTGATACTTTCGTTACATGGTGTTGGGTATGAATTTCATGCACTTTTGTTTGAGAACAGATAGTCTAAAAACGTTATTTTTGGTTTCCCGGGTAACTGGAGCATGAAGAACATCGGCTTTTCATGGTGGAGGCGGTTAAATAGCGTTTGGATGAAAATCGGTCTGTGGTGCCCCTTCTTGTTTCCTTTTATCAAAATGATTAAAGACTTCCCATGTTATTAAGCCCAGTACTGAAGCATCTGGGCACTAGGGGAACCAACACGCCATTGCTAAACCTCACAAAGGTCTTTTGGCACTTGGGATCCTGCTGTGGGATCCCAGTGGGAGTCCACTGATACCAGTATGGCCAGTTTAGGTTAGGTTTTTTAGGAGCCAAGATCAAAAGGATTTGCCGTTAGAGGTCTCTGTGCCCTACCCATTCCATATCCTCCAAGAGGTCCCTTGCATCAACATGATCCCCGAGCAACTTCTGTCTCTGCTTGTTTGGTAGAAGCACCCCCGGCCAGCTTTTCCAGGACTCCGCAGGACATCGCAGAACCTGGATTATGCGAGGGTTTGGGTGTCAAGACTCTGTCCTACTTACTCCAACTTTCATTGCTTACTAAATCCCATCTGTTTTGGGAGCATCCGACATATCTTTATTATTCTCTGCAAATCTATAAATTTAAGCTTAATTTGATAAAATTAATAATGGTCGCCACAGGCCCCCCCCCGGCCCCGGCTGCAGAACTTCTGCTCATCATCGAGCATCCAACAGATTGCAATCCAGCCTGCTTATAAAAAGTAAAAGTTATTCTTAAACTGACCCGGTCCTTGAAAATCTATCATGGGACAATTCGGTTTTCAAGGAATTTTTAGTGCAAAAACCCAATCTCCCCCTTAATTAATATACATTTTTTTCCCTAGTATTGTCCATTTCTTGTCATGTCTATATTAAGATGTTACTTAAAGCTGTCGAAAATGTTATTCAAAAAAATGGTTTCATACAAATAAAACATTATATCAGCTAATAACACTAATATAATAATAATAGTAAAACTAAAAAAATTATAATAAAAATAACTATAATAATAATAACAACAATAATAATAATAATAATTGTAAAACTAAAATTATTATAAAAATAACTATAATAATAAACACAACAATTAATAATAATAATAATAATTTTGTAAAAAACTAAAATTATTTATAAAAATAACTAATAATACAACAATAATAATAATAATAATAATAAATAATTGTAAAACTAAAAATTATAATAAAAATAACTATTAAAATAACAAACAATACTTACAAAAATAATACTACTAATAATATAGTAAATCTAAAAATATTATAAAATCAAAGACAATAAATCTTGTCAGTGTCCCGCAGCTGCGCCCACAAAGTAAACTTGGCTGCACATTGTAATCAAAGTGTGCTCGGCTTTCCACCAGGGGCAGTTGCAACCTCCATTACTCCAGTGTGTCCTAAGGTAAATAAGCAGCGAAGTGACGTTGGGGAGCAGTGATGAACACACCTTAATCACCTGTGCTGGTAGGGTAGGGAGCAGTTCGTAGTGTAGAGGAGAGAGGCAGAGGTAGAGAGGAGCTGCAGTGCTAGCTGAGTGGGGGGGAACCACTACCACCATGGACAAGGAGTGTGCTTCCCCCTGGGACATGGGGCTGCTCAGGACTTTTGATTCCAGGGAGTTCTCTGGCTGGGAGAAGGTGGGATCTGGAGGCTTTGGACAGGTTTACAAAGTGAAACACATCTCCTGGAAAACATGGCTGGCCATCAAGTGTCCTCCCAGTCTGCATGTGGATGAGAAGTAAGTTCAAGGCTAGAGGATGGAGGCTGGGAGACGGATCATGGGCTGGAGGACTCTTTAAGTATATATAGTATCCAAGGCTCCCTTATAGACTAAATAGAGGTCTGGGTGTAATATGGGTTTAAATCATATCTTCACTAACCTCACATTAGTTCTCTACATGTTTTATTTAGGTTTATTTCTATACATTGTAATTTATTGGTAAGTTACTTATTTTGGGAGCTACATGAGAGACAGATTGTCACCTCTTCACACAAAACCCCAAATATTATTTGTTTGTAACTCTTATTTATTATCTTTGGGTATATATATATAAACTTCTGTTGAATTGTTATACTAGAAATTCTGATATTCATAAAGTATAATAATTGTTCATTTTACCTTAATTATTATGTGATTTAGGAAGTTGGGTGTTTATATTTTTTCTGTTACTGTGCACGCGGAATTTATTTTTGGTAGAAATCTGGAATAACTATATACATAATAAAAAGTTTGCTATTGGACACTTATGTTTTTTGGGTTTTTTTTTAAACATTTAATTTTGTACATTCTAGAACATTGTTTTTGCAGTTTTTTGGCAGTGTGAGGGTTGGGTTCCCCCGCTTCTCGGATCACACTTGTGATGTTGGAATGGGTCCCAAGGAGTGGTCTAAATGTCTCTGTTTTGTAAGCAAAATATGTTTTTCCTGCCTTTTTTATGTGAGTTTTATACCACCTATGTTGGAAACTGTACAGCATTTAAAAAAAAAAATGACATTTACAAGAAAAATATTTTCGTATTAAAGCCGTAAACTTGTCACATTGTGTGGCTTTTGTTTTGTGCGTTTCTAATATCGAAATTCATGTTTTTTTACTCGGATGAGGCTAAGAAATGCATTCCATGCTTGCTGGTGCTTAACTCCCATGACTCCCAGCCATTCATTTATTTTTAAAACATAGAAATATAGACTTTGGCAGCATATAAGAACGATTAATAAAAAGTGTTCTGTTGAGCAAATCCTTGCGGCCTGACTTTATTTTTGTGGCCCGTTTGAATGTAATATATATATATATATAATATATATATATATATTTTTTTAATGGCATCTAAAGTGGTGCAAAATCGTAAGAAAAAACTGTTTTCCTACAAAGTGAGACCTTTAATGTTTGGTTAACCCTTCTGGGGTAGTATTGTGTATAAGAAACATTATAAACTTTGTACAAACCTATGGTATTTATTTTAATTCAAAAGGAGAGACTTTTACATAAAAACATTGAATTTGTGTGCAGATCAGACCCATTCTCCACATTTTTTACTTCTGTAAAGTTTCAGACCTTAATCAGTCGTTGGTCTCGTCTTCAGGAGCCGTATGCCTATCCCATGCGTGTTTAAATTAATTAGCTCTATTGGCCTCTACCACTTCTGCCGGGCGGCTGTTCCACTTATTTATTGCTATGAGAGTACGTAGCCTGCAGGAAGGCTGTAAGCAGTCCCTTGAACTCTCTGAGCCGTCCGGCTTGTAAGGAGATGCGGTAGCGATTGGGGGTAGTGGGACGACGAGCAGACATGTTTGTACGACGTAAATAGACATCATCAGCTGGATGTCCTTAGGCTGTGGCTTTCACGTGTAAAATAGACATTGAGACCACATGCCGTGTATATAACGTGTAACGATCACGCTTTAAACATGTTTTCACAAAATACATTGTATGTCGCAGCTGTGTTTAGGTCTGTTGTCCTGGACCAGTCTACCAGACAGACGCACTTAGTTCTTATCATATTACAGCGTGGTAAACAATAGAATTCCTCAGTCTAAAAAGCAGAGAGGGACCTTAAGACGCATGAAAGTCTATGGAGGGAAGGACTTCATTAGGTAAACAGGACTTTGTAAAGCATTGCCATAAAGCATCAGCTCAGTGTGGTGTCTCAGCAGGATAAGTCACATGACTGCAGATGTGTTAAGTGTATACGTTCCTGTAGTTAATGCTCAAAGAAAAAAATTTAGTTTCTGTTTTTTGTTAATGTGTGGCCTTCAGCCCCCCCCCCCGCTCTCCCTTAAATATGTTTCTAAGCTCTCCCCATCATCCCCCCCAATAAGTTACACTAAGCGTGCTCCTGGGATGCTCTATGAGGGCCTGTGTTACGTGGTGAATGCCGGTCTACTATAATGTATCGCAAACTGTGTTGGAGACCGTTGAGGTGTCTTTCATGTTACATTCCCAGTTTTGGGGGGTCTTTCCTGTCCAATTCTTGGTGTTTTAGCTGCTGGTTTAGAAATGTTGTGGCGTTAGGCGCTCGGTGATATTACTTTCATTGGAGTGTCCCTGCGTGGCTGGAGGGAAATCCACTCTCACTACTCCCACATCTCACCCGAGAAGCCATCACTCAGCAGTGGGGGGGCTTCAGCAGTTCATTGAATTGTCTTTTATCCATTGTCTGCTGGACGGCAGCGCATAACAATTGCTTTTTTTTCTTTCATACTCCTTTTTGTTAGAATTCAATCCTTTTGTCATCTCTTGAATGCTATTGTTTGCCGCTTTTAAGATGTTAAGTCTGTTTCTAGATTGTAAGCTCCATTGACCAGGGCCCTTCTCGCCAATGCACTGATTGTTATGTCCGGTTTACCCTTTGTACAGTGCCGTGGAATATGATGGCGCTATATAAAACAATAAGCAATGTTTTTTTTTGTTTGTTTTTGAACCAATAAGCCTTTTTTTTTTTTGTTAATTTTTTTTTTTTTTTTTTTTAGGAATCCTTATTCCTATATAAAAAAAAATATAAAGTTTCTCTGACTTTTTTGAATTAATATTCTCAAAGCGAGAATGATATATAATTTATTGTGAAACTCGGTGCAGCAGAAAGCCTTAGAATTTGCTTTTTCGTGCAAAAACCCTGCTGGAATCCAAGAAAAAAAAGAAACCGAAAAACTCCTAGATCTTAAATAATTCCGGGTTCTTTTTCCTTCCGTTTTTAATAGAATTTATATATTTAGTAACGTGAATATATTTCATGCTATGGCTGATTTCCGGCCCTTTGCATAACACACCCGGATATACACATATGTACTGCGTTGCGGTATGTGGTGGCGCTATATAAGTCGGTAATATACGCAGGGTGAGCGAGAGGGCAGTTTAGGGGGTGGGGGCAGATGATTCGCGTGTCTCTGTAAATCTCTCATTTTTGCTGACTGTGCAAAAAAACCACTTGCAATCCGGTGGCAGGGGAAGAGTTAATGAGAGACCATCGTTTTCCGGAGGTAGAGCCGCGTATTTAGCGTTCTCCGCGGACGCGGCCCGTAGCCGGTTGCTTAATGCATGTGCCCGGGCATGTTGGGATTATGGCTGCATGGTGCTTGTGGCTCGGGGCAAAGGAGGGGAGGTTTTCGCCTCTGAAGTACGCCCTACGAATTAGCCCGTAAACCCGCGGGTAACCCGCCATCGGAAAGCCCGCCGGCCTCTTCGGAGTGTAGTTTGGGGTGCTGACACTTAGAATTCTGATACATGGAACTATATATAACTGTTTGGTGGGGGAGCGGCGCGTAGCGCAGATCCTTCCCCGTGACTCGGGGTATCTCCGCGGTGACCCGGAGACTCGGGGCGACACTTACAAAAAAATTACTGCAGTTTTTCTGAAGTAATACTGCTATTTTTTTGACATGAAAAACTGCAATACTGCACTTTTACTGCAGTATTACTGCACATTTACCGCACTTTTTTTTTTTATATTGCAAACCTACAGTTTTACTTCAATGTACTGCAGCTTTATTGCATTTGTACTTCCGTACAAAAACAACTGCAGTACAGTGAAGTACAAATGCAGTAAAAGTGCAGTATCACAGTTTTTTCATGTCCAAAAAATAGCAGTATTACTTCAGAAAAACTGCAGTAATTTTTTATTGAGATTGTTTATATAAAAAAGTATAATTCCTTAAAAGGAGAAATGTCGTGAAACGCTCTGCGGTGCTGCTTGGCATCGGCCCCTTCCAAGCGCAGGTGGGCTGGCGTGACCCGCATTGCGCCACGGATGGAAGAAGTGGACAAAAAAAGCCCCTTTAAACACAATTCAGAGGGCAATTCCTTTCTCTGTATGTAAAGGTCCCGGCCTCCTCTTGCCATTTGTTGTCTATCTGGTTCCGCGCGTGATCGGGGCGTGTGAGGGTTAACCTTAAACCTGCCGAGACACCCTTGGCGTGGTTTACCTTGTGCCGTACATGTCAGTAAATTGATCGACGCGGGTTCTGCAACCAAATAAATAAACGTCGTTCTGGCCTGTGTCTGTACTTGGTTACCGGCCGCCGTTAGTGGAGATGGCGGACCCCCTGACGCCCCCCCCCCCCCGGATTACATTCCTGCATTATCAGAAAACACTTTACAAAGCTATGCGCTTTTATATTTAAAGTTTATTTACCGGCCTGAAAACTCTCTAGATTGTACAAACCTATTTAAAAAAAAAAAAACCTTGATATCCTCCCAAATTTTATTGCAACTCTCTCCTTGGCTCGCTTCCCGCTGATAACAGAAATACTACTTCGCACTTCATCTGAACTCAAACATTTAGAATCTCCCGTTGTGTAAAAACATAAATATATACTTATTTTTTGGGGGGGTAAATTATTATTATTATTTTTTTTTTTTTTTTTTAGGGAAATAAATTGAGGTATGAATTCTATTTAATGCACAGCCTTAAGAATTTAATAAATTATTTTTAATATATAAATGAAAGATATTTAGTTTTTTTTTTATACATTTATAATTTTTTTAAAATTTATTTTTGACACATCCCTTCCCCCCTGTAAATACATTTTTCTTTGGTATAGGTTTTCTAATTTAATTGATATAACGTTATAATTGATAACATGATAATGGAGGTAAGAAATCGGTTTCCATTCTTTAATAAAGGAGGCCCCTCGCCCATAGAGCTTACAGTCCAGGTATTGTGAATAGGTAGCCCAAAGTATTGTGTAATATATTAAAAATTACATTTGAAACACCTGTGTAATTTAATTTAGAATGCTGTTTAGAATTCAGACTTTATTACACCAAATCCCGCACACTATTAAGCAGGAGGTAAAAGCATTTGTTGGTTATAGATATATTTTTAACTTTTTTTTTTCACCAATTGTATTATTTTTTTGCTTGTTTTCACAGAGAACGCATCGAACTTGTGGAAGAAGCGAAGAAAATGGAAATGGCCAAATTCCGGTGCATTCTGCCCGTGTATGGGATCTGTAGCGATCCGGTGGGTTTGGTCATGGAATACATGGAGACCGGATCTCTGGAGAAGCTGCTGGCTTCCGAGCGCCTACCGTGGGATTTGCGCTTTCGGATCATACACGAGACGGCCGTGGGCATGAACTTCTTGCACTGCATGTCTCCGCCACTTCTGCATCTCGACCTCAAGCCCGCCAACATACTGCTGGACGGACACTATCACGTTAAAGTGAGTGCTTCTACCTACTCTGCGCTCGTGGCCTTTTTGGGACAGCAGTATAACATTCCATTGGAGTACTGGAGCATATTTAAAGTGTTTCAATTTTTTTTAGTATGTATATATACATGCGTACATATATTACATATACATACGGTATATATATATATTTATTTTTTTTTACGGGTTGGTGACAATGCATAACTTTGTGATTCAATTCTTTATATTAAATATGATGTTTGTGTATAAATTGTCACTTACCAACATTCCGCAGGAAATGGCTACAGTAATGTCTAGAAGGACACGTACCATAACTATACTGTTCTCCCATCGTCATAGAAGTTTTTATTGTATCTGCCTGGGGGGGTGGCAGCCTTTTTCTTTGAAATGTTAATAGCTGTGGGCCAAGTTTCCGCAGAAGGCCAGAGTCAGGCCTGTAAGACACGTCGTTGCCGTTTATTGGAACGTTGTGTCTGCCTGTCTGCGGCGGATTCTTTAACGTGCCGCCTCTCGCCTGCCGAAGCCACCACGTGATGCGAGGATTAAGGTATTTGGCCGTCACTGACTGGATCTGTTTGATGTGACGTTAAACTGTCTGGGAGACCCGTGGATTCCTGTGAACTTCAATTTAGGCGATTCCGGCTGCAAAGTTTCATTAAATCCCACAAATGAAGGGTTCTGTCTGATCTATCCCTTTTATTAAAGTCTCAAGCAACGGGAACACTGGGGTTAGGACTCTGTGTTATGGCGGCAATACTTTTTTTTAGGAGTAGGAAAAGTGAATAGTGGCTAACCGTGTCCCTCTGGCTCATTCTGCTTAAAATAAAATGTATTTTTTTGGCGGGAAGTTGATTGGAAAAAGTGAGGTCTGCAGACCCTCGTGATCTAGAACCTCTGATTTGTCCTCTTCTCTCCTAATCCTTTAATTGTCCCATAGTCCTTTCTGGAAGGAGAATGGTTCTAGAACACCGGTTCTTTGTGATGGAGGGATCTGGTATACTGACTCCTCTCACGGAGAAGGTGGCCTCCGCATGATGAACTTGGAGTTTCAGAACCTATTCTTCAATGGCTCAAGGTGCAAAAAAACCAACTTGCATTCGATGAGGCCTAGTTGGTCCTAAAAGCTTACAATCTAATCCAGCTGGTGCCTCACCTGTACAGTGGGGGTGCTATGCGTCAACCTTACCTTTTGAAAGGTTCTGATTGCCGTAGCGACCAATGGAGCGAGCCACCCGATTGGTTACCATACCATAATTTGCCCCAGAAACGGTTGTATGCAGGTAGAGGGTAACTCTTTTGTTTTTAATGTTTCTGGCCCTCGTGGTTTAGGGTGACTCCTCCAGTTTGCCGTCACCGTAGGACCTCTCTTTGGCCAGTGGCCCGAGCGTGGAGAAATGCTTTATTGTGGTGCACGCTGTCCTCATAACGCTGCTCTAATTCCAGAAGAATGACTGGAATGCCGTCTCGGGCTTTTAAGATGGGAGCGATTGCGAAGCTATTGATAAAATGCGCTCCGTAATAACCGGTTAATGATTCACCGTGTTATTAGCCGGGACGCGGTACGTGGGGAGTGCGGGGCTGCGCACGGAGGAATGTTTGTGGCCCTGTGGCTTCCTCATTGCACAGAATCCTGCGGTAACGCATGGATATTTTTCAGCGTCTCATGACACTTGGCACGGTCTCTGTTTGTTTTTATTTATTTAAAAAGTTGGGTTCACAAAGTATGCCGTGACCTGAAAATAGCGAGTCACGTTGACCAAGTCTGTGGTGGTAAAGCGGGGGTTCCCTACCGTTGGCGGGGGCCCGGGGGTTCCCTACCATTGGCGGGGGCCCGGGGGTTCCCTACCGTTGACGGGGCTGGTATATCTGGTATAGACTCCATATTCTGCTCTGAGCTCCATAAAGGTTGGGTGTTTAAGTTCCTTGGAAAATGAGGAATAAGGCAAACTTGGCCTTAACTTAAGTAATTATTTCAGGGTTTTGGCGTTATTCACTACTAGAAATAACGAGTCTAAAGGAAATGTTCCGGTCCCCAAAGTTGGTTTTAATTTGAGCGCGCGTCGTAGTCCGTTTTGCGCTCCAATGCGTGTTATGGCAGGAATGAGGTTTTTTAACGCGTATAGAAGAGTCGTAAATAATAGTCTAAGAATTTAGGGGAAAAACATCGCGGGGACCTTTAATCTCATATCTCTGACATAGAAAACAGGCAAACTTGTTAAATTCCCAAAATCTGATAAACTGTTACTGTACTTTTTTTGAAGGGGTGTCCTGATACTGTAGAAAGTTCTAGGAAATGTTTCATTCCCGTCCTTTTCTTTTCGTTGCCAGATCGCTGATTTCGGGCTGGCCAAGTGGAACGGTTTGTCGAACTCGCATGAGCTGAGTATAGATGGGATTTGCGGGACCGTCGCGTACCTCCCGCCCGAGCGCTTCAGGGAGAAGAACCGGAACTTCGACACCAAGCACGATGTGTACAGGTAATGCCAACGCACGGCGTCTAGCCACTTAGCGGATCTGTCCCTCTTCCTCATAAATATCACATATTTCTTTTTAATGTCTTGTTTGTTCCCCTCCCCCACCATAGATAATTCAGTGTTAAGGTCACAGAGTTAGATGCGCAGCAGGGGGGTCTATTAGTATTACTTTTTATGTGACTTTGTTACCTATTAATAGCTATTTATGTGATTAATGAATTTAGAATAATGCGTTTTTAATGCACACTTTAATTTGCAATTAGTTCATGTTTTACTTTACTGAGAGGGTGGTAGACAAGTGGAGCAGCCTCCCAGCAGAAGTGTGTAGAGGGTAATACAGTGAGGGTATTAAACATGCATGGGATAGACATACGGCTCCTGAATCTAAGACGAGACCAACGTTACGGCCGGAGAAACTGTTGTCACGTTTGTGTAACAAAAAAACGCTTCATGCCGGGAATGATCTTCCGAGACGTCTTTCGCTCCAGGACCGATCATGCATTTTATTCTTAGCATTGGTTATTCTGTGCGCTCTGAACGGAGCTCTTTAACCTTTAACACGGTGACTCCATTTTTGTTTCTCTTCCAGTTTCGCGATTGTGATTTGGGGAATTCTTACCCAGAAAAAACCCTTTGCAGGTAAAACCCCCCTTTATTTTATACATTTTTTGGGTATATATATATATATTTGTATATTTTCACACTGTGCGTACGGGACCCTGTAATACAGTTCTACTCATTTCAGTAGAAATCTAATCTAGGGCAGTTGCTGCAGCAGGGCTGCATCTTCGGTGTCATTTGTTTTTAAATACTGTATATAGAGCGGCGATCTTCGCTGTTACCCGGCTTAGACACCCAACCTTATTTGAAAAGGACAAACGATTATATCTCAGTCTGTGCCACAGTCTGCAAATAAAGCGGGTCACATGATTTATCCCCATCGTTATCAGAAGACTGATTACTCATTTTTGTGCAATCGGGGCTACGTGACGTTTTATTGGTCGGTGGTTTCCATGCGTATTTCCTTACTTAACCGTTATGCCATCGTCTATACTACTAATATAATAATATATTGCGCAGCGCTGTGCAATTTACATACGGGATGGCTAGCGTAATAATAATAATAATAATAATAATAATAATAATAATAATGTACATAAACATACACTAACACATGCAGATACAACAGGAGTTCAGGACCCTGCCCTTAAGTTTCCAATTTAGCCTTTCATACAAACTTCCTGGCAACAATGGTGGGTTTATGAGAGCTCGGCCCATGAGCTTACACTCTAAGGGAATTATATAGAGGGACTAAGCACAGAGACCATGTCTGATCGTGGGTTTTCATGGGTCGTGTTTTATTCCGTGTGATTTTAACTTGTCGGGGCTCGATGACCTTCTGTGTCTCTTATTTGATTTATATGCCTTTGTACAGCGCTGCGGAATCTGTTGGCACCATTTAAAAAATACGATAATAATGTTTTTAAATGCTGGACACCCGGCCGCGGGCCGTAATGGGGGTTCTAGTCACAGTAGCTCCTTAGTTAGTTCTCCGCACGCGCTCCCACGCCTTCCGGGCGCAGTAGCTTTAAGCACGCCGGGGCACGCACGGACATAAATATTTAAAGGTCCGCGTCTCCTGCCTGGGCTGTGCATGCGCGCCGAGGGGGTTGCGCAAGGCATTGTTTAACCAGCGTGCGTTCACTAAGAGTTTAATATGGAGAATAAAACTATATATCCTCTGACATTTATGGGGCACATGGTAGGAATCTGTAGCCCCCACTATGGATGGTGGTGGTCGTTGCCCCGTCCTCCTTGGCATCTTGAGACCGATAATCAGACGAGCCGTTCCTTTAATCTGAGATCAGGGTCCCTCCAACGATCATTTGGTTAGGAGCTGAACTTTAATGTTTTTTTCAGAACCTTCATTGACATCAGAATTTATAATTTTTTTTCCCCCCCATTCCAGATGAGAAGAACATTTTGCACATCATGGTGAAAGTGGGTAACGGGCACCGTCCGGATCTGTCTCAGGTTCCGAGGGCCAGACCCCAGCAGTGTGAAGGAATGATTAAACTGATGCAGGCGTGCTGGCACAACGTCCCCAACAAGAGACCCTCGTTTCAGGGTAAGACGCCAAACGACCCTTTGGCTACATTTAACTTCTCATTCTCTTATACTTTTTGAATCATGACGCAAGTGGATTCATTGACTTTGACTCGGTGGTCTCACCATGGATATTATATGCTGGCATTGCAGCGTTAACTATCTTTTTGTTATATACGGTATATATATATTTTTTATCTTATGGACATTTTTCCTTTGAATTTTGTATATATAATACTATTTTCTCAGTATTTTGTGATTTGTGATTTTTTTTTTTAATTATCTTTTCCCTTACTTTTTTGATAAACTGTTATTAATGAGCAGTTCCATGCGATACTTGTTATTGGATTAATAATTAATACACGGTTGAGGGTTTCTGTGCTCGAGCGAGCTTCTTATGGCTCCTAAAGTCAATTCTTCGCGATACTCGATCACTGAGTGCTTACTCTGTATTTTGATTTCTGAACGAGTCTTTTGGTGCCACACGCTCTATAATGGCTTCTCCATAGCGTGCAAAGGAAAGTGTGTGCCTCCACAAGTCAGAGGGTTATTCTTCCCCATCCGAAGCAATCTTGTATGCAAATGAGCCTCGTTAATTTACATATGGGGCTGACGTGCCTTTTTATAAACTGGGGCCGGATGTTTTTATAAAAGTGCCAAATGTTCATCCTAATAACTACCCAAAGTAAACAGTCATGAGCGCTCCGATTAGGACGCTCGTTTTTAGTTTGGAATTGAATGTTTTTTCCAAACTGATCCAATTTATCATCTACACTTTTTTTTTTATTATTTCTTTGTATTTTTTCATCATTTATTTTGAACAAGGAGCCCTTTGCTTAACCCCTTTTTCTGAAACTTGGACCCGCTTTATTTCACGCGGCCCGACGTATACTTCACGATGGGTATTCCTGTTTTTCTTGTAAGCCTGTATTTTGGGATTCCGCTCGTGGTTGACCTTCGGTCGGGTGCGTTTTTTGGGAGGAAGCGTGTCTATTTGTTGAGCGGTAGGCGCAGTTTCCGATTTGTTGGAGGCCGCTTCGGGGCTGCAGCTGATTCTTACAAAATGTACACAATCTTTGCGTTTGCGAGTCTGAGCAGGGCCGGGATTAGGTGGCGTATGATTCAGAAGCTATTGCAACTCGAGAGGCCCAGAGGAGAGGCGAGAAGACTTAGAAGAACATTAAAGCCCCGTCATATTATTGCTGCACGCATCCGAAGACAACAGATTTTTAACTTCTGCTCTCTTTCAATATAAATATGAAGCATAGAATCTGCCGGAAGATTGGCCCCATTTGGCCCCCCGTCTAGTCGCCCGTTTCTCCTGCTATAAAGACTCAGACCTTAATCAGTCGTTGGTCTTGTCTTAGATTCAGGAGCCGTATGTCTATCCCATGCCCTCTACCACTTGTTTTTACAATCCTAACTTTTTAGTTACCGCTCGTTCTTTGGCGAGCCGACGGCTCCATACATCGTCCCTTCCTTGCCCGAGGAGCGTGTCTTGACAGCTGTCGAATGTCGTTATGAAGCGGAGTACCCCAGAGCTCCTTATTGGAGCTGTCTAATGTTCTCCTAGGGCTGTCACTGCCAAGCGTTCTTCGTGCGCATTCATTCGTTCATTCATTCATTCATTCGTTCATTCGTTCGTTCACTGGTTGTGCGGTTGAGCTCGTAAGGACACGAGGACTCAGAGATATCTCTGCTCCCGGGTTTCAGCCTGTATACGAGGGAATACATCGAATCTTTCTCTTTGTATATGTAAACCTGGTTGTCACCCCAAATTATCTGATCCATTTATTCAAGCTGCTCTACTCACTGATCTTTCACGTTTTTTAATGAATAACCCCCAAACTCATGTTTTATTTATTATATATATATATATTTATTATTTTGTACTGGAATGCTGGTACATGTTTTCCTAACTATTCTTTCTTTTGTTCCCTTGCGCTTTAGAGATTACCTCTGAGACCGAGCTGTTGTGTACAAAACATGACGATGAAATCAATGCTGTGACGTGCGAGGATAGGCAGCAAGTGGAACCGGAGGTAATGCGTTACAGCTGGGCAAGGGACTTAAAGGAACAATTTTTTTTGTTATTGTTATAATAAAGTCCTTGCTGCATTCTGCACAATTTTTTTTTTTGAGAAACTCTGCAGAGCTGCTTTCCTCGCCTCAAACACCATCATAGACTTTCATTAGTCACAGTTTCCAACTGTGTGATTAAGACTGAGCCATTCTATTGTTTCCCGCAGGCAGTATGATAAAGGGTTGGGGGGGAGGGTGGTTGTTGTTTAGTAGATTTTACTCGCATAACAGAGTGGGAACTCACACTAATGGTCAATACACAGCCACCTGAAAACATTATATTATGGGGCAAAAACAGTTTAAAAAAAAAAAACATGCAATATTTTTGAAAATTTATTTATATCTGATAATATTGATAAAAACTTATGGTGAGATTTCCCATTAAACTCTGACAGGAAATTGTGGTACAAACTTCATTTGCTTCACTTATGTCTGGAAATGACCCATGACTGTCCCATTAAATGATGTCTAGCTGCACCTGGTCTAATATCAGGTCTGGTCTGTGGTGCAAGCTGGAGTTGGGGTAATACCGGTAGTTATGTTTTTTGAGGGTAATGTAGGTTTTTTCCCTCCGCTGCATCTTCATTTGCATGTATTTGTGTCTTTAAGGAAACGGGTGCCCAGTCGGACTATAAGAGTCCCGCGCCGCCCTTCGATAAGGACTACAGCTTGTCCGAGCTGCTGTCTCAGCTGGACTCCGGCATTTCGCAGACCATGGAAGGCCCCGGAAGCCTCAGCCATTGTACGTCTGAACCCCAGCTGGCTCCTAGTGACAAGCGCCTCTCTGGCGTGTCTTCTGTGGACTCTGCCTTTTCCTCCAGGGGATCCCTGTCGCTGTCCTTTGAAAAGGATTGCTCAGTAAACGGTGAGTATTTTGAAATGGTTGGTTATTATGTAAAATTTCTGTTTTATTACAATTAACACCTATTATTTCCCGTAATCCCGCCTTTCACAATTCAATACGCTAAATAAATGCATATAATGATGTTTACGGCTTGTTGTTTCCTGTATGTATCTTAACTTCCTGTTCAGCATGATTGCTCCTCCCCACTATCTCTCCTCAAGTGTTGCTGATGGATGTTGATTGGTTAAGGCAACCTTATATGAAGATAGTGGGGGACCGTGTTATGCCTACCAACCAGCCCACCCAACCATGACACCACTCACCCCCAATAGCCACAAACAACCATGTATAGATAATACCACATCATTTATTGAAATTGCCCAGGATACGCTACAAAAAAAAAAAAACTTTAACTCTACACAAACTGAATATTACAAAATAACTTTAATAACATATCAGTCACCCAATCAAATTTCCACCATAAAGTACTCCGCGTTGTCCGCTAAACTTCCCATACCTCCAGACACCCTCCATGCATGCCCACCACCAGCTGGCCTTAAAAAGGAGGTTGGGGTAGGATTGAGACCAAACTTGCCATCTGCAACGTATGTCTCGGTCTCAACTCTTTGACCGGCAAGAACATGACACCCACGTTCTGTGACGGAAAAACTTGGCATCCTAACAGCGGGAGGCAGGGAAGTAAGATGATGCCAGCTGGCTTAAAAAATGGCACTGACCAGAGACCCCAAAAGAGAGACAAACGAAACCCCCCCCCCCCCGCAATCATGCATGTGACCTGTCTACTCTAATTCCCGTGGCCCCTCTTCTAAGGAAAGTGAGACGAGAAAGGATGGAACGTGTAAATTGACCGGATAACGCTAGATGTGTTATCAGCTGGGATAAACGTTTAAAAATTGTCCAAAGCAATTACATATGGTGGGGGGGGCAATGCAGAAGCTATGGGAATCAATAAGTGACTAGAATTGGTACAGTAAAATTTGTGAAGGCGACTTTTCGTCCTGGTTCGAATGAAGATGTTTGATTTACGGTGGTAGTGACCTTGTCTGGATTTGTTTGAGAATACTCTTCCTAACACTTTTATATTTGTTATTCTCAGACGTTAGCGCCACTGATATCCAAAAGAAGAAGCTGGTCGATGCCATTATGGCTGGAGATACGGCCAAACTAATGAAGATCCTGCAACCTCAAGATGTTGACTTGATGCTCGACGGAAGGTCCAGCCTTCTTCACTTGGCCGTCGAAGCCAGTCAAGAAGAATGTGCAAAGTTGCTTCTGTTGTACAATGCCAACCCCAACATGACCGACGCAAAAGGCTCCACTCCCCTCCACATTGCGGCTGAGAAGAAGTTGAAAGGCATCGTTGAACTCCTCCTTGGCAAAAAAATTAACATCAATGCCAAAGATGAAGATCTCTTCACAGCTCTTCATTTTGCGTCCCAGAACGGCGACGAAGCTATAACCAGGTTGCTCCTCGAAAAAAATGCCTCCCTGAACGAGGTTGATATTAAAAGCCGAACACCTTTGCACGTTGCCTGTCAACATGGACAAGAGGCCATCGTACGCCTCTTTATCAGACGGGGTTCAGACATCAACGCCAAGGGGCAGGATAACTGGGTATCGCTCCATTATGCTGCCTGGCAGGGCCACCTAAACATCGTGAAGATCCTAGCGCGAAGGAACGAGGCAGATATAAACGTCCAGACGTCAGACGGGAGAACCCCGCTGCATCTAGCTGCTCAAAGAGGACATTACAGAGTCGCTCGGATTCTTGTGGACTTGCGCTGCGACGTGAATGTTCAGAACGCCCAGCTGAAAACACCTCTCCACGTGGCTGCTGAAACCGGCCATACCAGCACGGCCCGGCTTCTTCTACACAGGGGTGCGGACATAAACGCTACTACAGCCGAAGGCCTCACCGCCCTGGACCTGGCAAACATTAACATGCGTTCGGCCGCCGCCAGTCTTCTAAGGGATGAGAGGGAGAATGCCGAGTGTCTCGAAAAAGACTCCCATTTGGTGGTTGAAAGCATAACATCTGTTTGATGACATCATCAGACTCCTTAAGCGTATAATCCTTGTTTTTTTTTTTAATTGCAATTAGTGGCCGTCAGAGGTTTGGTTTTAAGTTCTTTAAAAGACTTTGGACTTTTTTTTATTTCAACGAGCTTCTCTCTGTTTATCCACAGCTTTTTTTTTTTCTCCTGATAGGCTACAGGTCTTATACTATGTGCCGTTTCCCACCGTGATCGTGTGTTTCACATCATGCGTTTACTCTGTGTAATGAGGGATCAAGGTACAAACTTCAGCTTCGTAAGCCAATGATTTTATTTGCAGAGGATTTTTAGTTGGTTCCGTAGATCCAGAAACAAAATGCCAGTGCATATATATAAATTTTAAAATTCATTCTACCCTCAATGTCCCCGTGCAGCCCAGTATGCAAATATATTTAAATATATAAATTATTATATTTCATATACCAACATTTTTAACTTTGTTTCTTTTGATCCGTATATTTGCATGCTGTCCAGCAAAATCCGTAGGTCATTTATTTCAATTTTCTTTTAGTTCTATTCTTATAAACTCTGTTTTTAGTGCCAACGTCGCTTTTCAATTAGACTGTTTTGGCATCTGTGATCCTCTCTGCTTAAACCAACAATTTTGGTATATATATAATTTTTTTATTTATTGAAAGTTTACGGTTTTAAAAGCCAAACTATTTTTTTTTTTTTTTTTTTTTATACAGGACCAAACCATATTGTTTTTAAAAATGGCCATTTTATTGGAGTGAGGTTGGCGAAAGTGTCAATTTTTGCTGTAGATGCAGGATTCATAAACGTCTATCTTGGTTATGTTCCGTTCCATATTTTATTCAAATAACTATTATTATTATTCTTCTTGTATCCTTTTCCGGCCGAGTCGAACAGAGGACACGGGAGAGCCAAGCCTATTAGCGATTGCCAACTCATGGTTTAGAATCTTTCGACGCCTTTACCTTTCGAACATAGGACAGAACTGTCAGATTTTAACCTCTTCTGTCACTCCGAAAACACATTTTGTGCCTAAAAGAAAAAAAAAATCATTTAAAATAGAATTGTGACAAACCAGTAATTGAAGGGGAATCGTCCCATTCCACATAATCTCAATCCTTGCTCTTACTCCTATAAGCAATTTTTTTTATTTATTTACTAAATTTTCCGTAGGAGTTCTGTAAATTAAGAAAACGTTTTTTATGAATTATGCCGGCTCATTCTCTGAATGAAAATAGAAATCCAAAAATAGAAAAATACGGAACGTTTATAATAAATGGCCGTTTTTCGCTGCAGGATTGAATTATGTTTTTTTTTAAATTTTGGGTGCGATTGTTCCTCTTTAAGCCCTGTAGTAGAAGGATAGGATCCAGATAAATTATCCATACCTTGTAGGGTTCTAACGTGCCCTCCATTAACCCTTCATTGTATTGAATCATTGTTTAAATACTTTATAAATGGGTTTACTAAAAAAATTGCATCCCTTGTGTAGTTTTTACATTATTCCCCCCCTCCCAAAAAAATAAATATATATATATATATATATATATATATATATATATACTATATAATATATATATATATAATATATGTATGTGTGTGTATGTATACATGCACGTTGTGATGGACACGTGCGAGCTTTCTTCTTGGCTTTGGATGAGCTTGTATGATTCAGCGACTGGTTAACACCTTTTTTTCACCCAAATTACTGGCACACAAATTGAAGCCACACCTATGAATGTACTTGTCTAAAACATTGCAATTTTATTGTATCTAGAAGTGTTTTGTTTGCTATTGCAAATCCTTGGTTATTTTTTTTAAAAAAAAAAGTTTGCTCAAACTAGAATTGTTTTGGGATCAAACGTAGTTTTTTTTTTTTTTTTTTTGTATTTTGTTAACCCTTTTAGAGGAACGGTTAATTTGTAAATACATGTAAGCGAGATTACACAGTTAATATGAATATACTGTGTATATCGTAATGCAAGCCAAATTCATTTAAGCATAATGTATCTTTCTATGACAGGAAATAACGTGAAGTGTATCGACTGTGTATGTTTTAATACACCATTTATGTTTTTATTTGCTTTACTGTTTTTATCATTGTAATATAACCTTTTTTTAAACAATAAAAATTTTAATATTTTAGTGATTGTCCTTTTTATTTGTTATTTTAAATTTCCGGTTTTATTAACATTTTTGTTCCTTTTTTTTGAACTGCATACAAGTGGAATTTTTTAAACTTTTTTTAAACATGCTTTTAGTCCACCAAAGTGATTTTTTCTTAACTTAGTATTGTGTGCAAAACACATTTGTTTAATACAGAACTGTTGCCTTCATTGGTCTTAGTATTAAAGTGATCAGTAACGCTAAAGGGTAAAATAAGTGGAAACAAATCTATTCTCCTTTAGGCGAGGGGTTGTACCATGGAGCAGGCAACCAATATGGCTGCTTGCTAGCTATAAGAAAAGTTGGCGGCATGTTTCCAGCTGATCTATCTAGCAAGAAGGCAAATAATCTGATCCTTGCTAACCTCAATATTTACAAGCACCCTTCTTTCTGTAACCCCCCCCAAAATACATTTTTTTTAGGTGGTCGCTTAAATCTAACTATAGCAAAGCTACAAAGATTGGCCTTCTGTAGTCTGAGTAGTATAGTGTGATTGGTGACATACTAAATTATTACTTGCCAAAAAAATGTTATCCCACCTACAGTTCAAGAAAGGTAAGGTGATATTCCTAAAATAAGTGCCCCTCTGCCAAAGGTGAACTCATTGCCCTTGAAATAAAGACTCGTTTTTGGTCTGGAGGCAGGAACTGCGTCGTCCTATTTATTGAAATGTTTGCACTGCTCTGTTACTCATCCGGTTAGTAAACATATGATAAAGTGCCTCTTTGGCCCAGGGGCATGCAACGAATGCCAAATTACAGAAAATAAATGGACAATTTACCAATAAATTAGGCTTGCTTAAGATGTCAGCTGGGCTGGATCCCTGCGAGCCACCGTCGAGCTGATCAGCCTTGAAATTCTGGAATTCTCTGCGTTTAGTCATCGAGATTTGCGTTATCGTACAAGTCAGAGCAGGCAGAGGGAAATGTCAGCCACCGCCACCCAACAAAAGGGTTTGTCTGGGAAATTATCCAGAGTCCGCGCAGGCACAGGGCATGGTAACTCTTCTTGCAGGGCCTGGAGTCACCTCCATCACCATGCAGATAGTTGAGTTCCCTACGTCCCATCTTCAACCCACCCCATCAATAACATGACATCTGTGTACGCACACGCTACTTCCCACACATATGTAACCACCTGCGCGTTGCTTTTGTTGAATAAATCATGACACGGTGTCATATGTCATGTGTCGTTGTTCGGATGTTGCATTTACTTACATTTTATACAAATGTCATATAGCTAACCACAAGCTGTAGATTGTTATCTGTGTCAACATATCACATGTATATATTATTCATGTATATATGTATATATGTATATAATCCATTGTTTATTCTATAGTATGATTTGTAAAATATGTCTTGGAGATATGGATCACAGATGTGTGTGTGGTTGTCTTAAAATATTTCTATTTAACCATGTGATTTACATGTTTCAACTGGAGAGCCTACATTTTACATGAAATAGTGTAAGAATGATGGGAAGTCTTTCCCACTTACAGTCTTCCTTCTAAATTGTATTCATGAGTCATACATTTTTATATTGGTGTTATGAATAAGCAAATTATTGTTTTTCCTGGTAAGGAATTTATATTAAATCACCTCCCCCACTCTGCACATAACACTATCCAGCAGCAGATCTTCAATCCCTCCCTGCACACAACACGATCCAGCAGATCCTCCCTTCCTGCACACAACACGATCCAGCAGATCCTCCCTTCCTGCACACAACACGATCCAAGAGATCCTCAAACCCTCGCTCCCTGCACACAACACGATCCAGCAAATCCTACCTTCCTGCACACAACATGATTCAGCAGATCATCCCTACCTGCACACAACATGATCCAACAGATCTTCAATCCCTCCCTGCACACAACACGATCCAGCAGATCCTCCCTTCCTGCACACAACACGATCCAAGAGATCCTCAAAC
>VKOC01000002.1:1310797-1320867 GCA_009364415.1 Spea multiplicata | reverse complement strand
GCGTGTATCTCCGGCCCCGGCGCATTCTCTTCCTTTACGCTCTTCACTTTTTTTTTCTTTTACTCCTTTTACCCTCTTCTTTCTGTCACCCTATTTCTTTTTCTATTACTCCCTTCCTTTACTTTTCTTCGTTCTCTCTCTTTCTTCATGCGTCTCAGACCTCAAGGCATTCTCTTCCCTTACTCTCTTTACTGTTCTATCTCTTTTTTTGTTGCTCTCTTCCTTTTTTATTACTTTCTTCCTTTACTCGCTCTCTTTTTTCTTTGTGCACCTCAGACCCCGACGCACTCTCTTCCTTTACTCTCTTCACTCTTTTCTTTCCTTCACTCTTCCTTTGCTCCTTTCTTCTTTCTTCTTGCACCAGACCTTGCAGCGTCTCTCCGTACAAAAAAATAGGTTTACGTTTACATTTTTCTCTTACAAGTCTTCTTGTGACAGATTCTGCAGAAATAATATTGATGATATGTTACGGAATACAATTTTATATCCGGAAACCTTTGCTTCAGTACTGCCCGGCCGGCTGTCTCCAGCTAAACCCCTTACTAGGAACAGCATGCGATTCCCCAGGGGCATCATCATTATTATTATTATCATTATTGTTGTTGTTGTTATTGTTGTTATTATTATTGATTATCATTAAAGTCTGATCGGGTTCTTGGTGCTGTGATTCCTCCAGGTGTGAAGAGCCACGGCTGCGAGCAATGCGGGAAATCGTTTGCCAGGAAGGATATGCTTAAAGAGCACATGAGAGTCCACGATAACATCCGAGAATACTTGTGCGCCGAGTGCGGCAAAGGTACCCCAAGTCTGTGTGTATTGGGGGGGTCTTCTGCTAGAGAGTGGGATTTGAATAAATGGAAGAGTTAAAGGGGCGCTAAATGGAGGTTTCATCGTTAAAAGGGCCAGATCAGCTAAATGTGCACAGGCCTACGAGATGGAGAGCATTCTTAACCCCCCCATATGCATTCGCTCCTTACCCCGTCCCCATCTGTCTTCTGCGCACGAGGTCTGTCCGGCTGAACACTTCTCTGTGTAAGCGATAAACTCCCGTCCGCTCCAGCGCTGGCTCAGGGCAGCCCCCCGTGTGCATGCGCGGAAAGCGATCTCCCATTGATTTTAAAGGGAGCGCTTTCCTTCCACTGATCGGCAGCTTCAGAGACGGCGGCGGCTGCGGTTTCTGCATCAGTTAAGTTTTATTTTTTTATTTCGAAGGCCAATAAACCGCCCCGTAGGGTTCAGAGCGATTTCCTCTGCCCTTTCGGTAGTTTTAACGTTTAACGTGTATTTCAGGGATGAAGACGAAGCACGCGCTGCGGCATCACATGAAGCTGCACAAGGGAATCAAGGAGTACGAGTGTCTGGAGTGTCACCGCAAGTTCGCTCAGAAAGTCAACATGCTCAAACACTACAAAAGACACACCGGTGAGCGGGGGCCACGGACCACCGACGGGGAAAAGTGACCGAAATCTCATTGTGTAACTTGGTGTTGGCCAAGAGAGATTAGCTTTTTGCTCTTTCATTTTTGGCGTCATCAACGTACAATTACAAACATTTAAACACACAAAGAAAAGTATAAATACTCAGATTATGTATAAAACACATACATTACACAAAAGGAACTTAATTTATATCATATTTATATCACATTTATATGATATTAGGATTTAAGCTAAACCAAATTTTGGTTGTCTTCTAAAATCTTCTCTAAGATCCATAACCACGTCTCCCAAATCCGATGATTTTTAGTAGATTCATTTTTTCCCCCGGTTGTTTTAGGCATCAAAGACTTCATGTGTGAGCTCTGCGGAAAAACTTTCAGCGAAAAGAACACCATGGAGACCCATAAGCTCATCCACACCGGTAAGTCCGCGTCCTTCTAACCCTCCCTCCGCCGCTGAGATACTCGCTGAAAACCAGTATGACCAGTTTAACCATGGCCCCCCCTTCTCGCATCCATTAAATATTGTGACATTTTTCCCGCGTCTGAAAATGAAAATATATATTCCGGATCTAATACCATTGACAATTATTAATCGGGAAAAGAGTCATTTTGCCCCTTTTTATATAATTTTCCCAGAGCGGTGTGAGCTCCCGGTCGTATCCAGCTGTTTCTCCCTGTATAACGCTCTTGTACCGGCCGCGTCGTGTATTTAACTCCGGCTCTCTCCCTTCTCTGTACGGACCCCGTGAAGTGGGGAAGCAGTGGTCCTGCTCGGTCTGCGACAAGAAATATGTGACGGAGTACATGCTGCAGAAACACGTCCAGCTGACCCACGACAAGGTGGAGGCCCAGAGCTGCCATTTGTGCGGCACGAAGGTGTCCACCAGAGCGTCGATGAGCCGCCACTTGAGACGGAAGCACCCCGAGGTCAGTTATTGGGTGGAGAAAGTGCCAGATTGGCTTTCACGTTCTGCGTTCTCAGTCGTAGGTTTGTAGTATGAATTACTGACCATAGGGGCAGCCATCTTGCTTTTTGTCCCCCAACAGATCTCATATAAAGCATCTTTTGGGTTAAAATGTTCATATTTTAGTTACCGAGAGTCTCTATCCAAAGCCTTCACCAAAACAGAATCAGCTTATTTATTATAACCTTTACTAAAGACTTTAATGGCTCTTCGTAGTCTGCTGGAAAAGAAAGATGGCTGCTCTTTGCTTCATTGGCTTCTTTCTCTATAAGGAACAGAATTTGATGGCATTTGGCCCACATATTTCTTTTTCCCCCTCTGTAAAAACCTCTAACCGTCTTTGGTCCTTTGGTCTTGTCTGAGATTCCGGATATGCTATTCACCTCTACCACTTCTGCTGGGATGCTGTTTCACTTAGCTACAAGCCTCTTTCCCCAGCAGTTCTCCTTGTTTGGAATATACTTTCTGTGTCTCCTAAATATACAGTGATTTGTTTACGCCTGGGTGTTTACAGTAAGTTGACTTAGTGGTGAACACTCGCTGTTTAGTGACAAAATCCACTAAAAGCTCACGGACTCTGAGACGAAGGGGTCGGGGAAGTAACTCGCTGACATGTCCGCGTCGGTTCCTTCTAGAAGATTCTTTCTGCCCGTCATCAGGTCTAGCCCTCCCTTCAATGTTGTAAAAGGCACCTCTAAGGCAGCTGATCACCGCGGCCATTGGTGGACGTTCCCTAAGTTGAGTTGGGAAGAAGCGACATCTTTCTTAGAGTTTAGAGTCAGCTTTGCTTCCTTGGCCTGATGGGTCTTCGGAACAACTACCCGCAGATTGCTTACAGAGAACATCCACAACCCCGAGTGTTTGATGTCCAAATTCCTCCATCTCTACTAGAGTTGGGTGAGAGGGCAGACCGGACATAGACATTATATCCCAGCGATGCTCTTCATGACGGCACCATCGGCTTAAGTAGGTGGGACGTTTATTAAGGAGATCACCGATCTACCCAACCGACCCTGGACCTGATGCCATAAGCCTAGTAGGTCTCATCCATAAATGCTACTGACGTTCATGAAGCAGGACGCGTCCTACCATCCTACCCTCCACTCATCATGAGGTGAATGGTCAGGGTTTTTTCTCTTTATGGATGTTGTGTAATCTTTTCGCCCAACTGCAGACTCTTTAGGTCTTCTGTTTGTGTCTTGATGCCCACCCGAGATTTGATGCCCATGAGATAAATTCAGAGCATGACCTTCGGTCACTAACTGTAAGCGTTTATAACGTGGAAGGTTCCCTTTAAGTTTTAATGGGTCCCATGTGCTGATTTTACGGGACTCCTGTGGCATAACCCCCCCACCCCGAGGCTCGCCGAATATATCCCTTCAATAAAAAACAATTACGCGCTAAGGTCAGGCAGATATTTCCAGAGGCCGTCTTTCTGTCTTCTTTCTTCGCTCTTCGGCCCTCACGCGGCAGATAAGGGCCTGTGTTCTCACCAATGACCTTTTTACGAAGATCTAATGAGGGGACTTTATCCACGTTAGGTCATCTCTGTGCGTATTGAAGACTTGGATGACTTGCATGAATCGGCGGGCATTGGCCAGGTAACTAGAACGCGCTCACGGGGCTTGATGGCCGCCATAGTCACATGCTTTTAATATCGAATTTGTGAAATTCTGGGGTTTATTCACTATAAAGGAGAGCTGGCCGGAGAGCTGTGGTTTCCGCTCTCCCGCACCAAGCTGGCCCCGTATAATGTATAATTCAATGTGCAAGGAGAAATATCACTGATTTAACAACCCTGCCTGTTAATGGACTGGATTTAATGACCCGTTATAAATCTAACCCGCCACCCCCACCCCTCCGAAATTTGGTCATTTATGCAAAATGAATGAGTTTCTGTTTGATGCGTCGAGGCCGAGGTGTTGATAACCGTGGTATGGTGATGTGCGCAGGCAGAGCTGGATGTGGACGAAGAGGATGAGCTGCTCCGGGGCAAGCAGTCGCCCGTCGGTAACCGGCATGCGGAGAAGGACAAGGCGGTGGGAGAGGATGGAGAGGTCTTGTTCGCGGAGTACCACCACAAAGCCGTGGAGTTCACGCGAGGCGGAAGGGACGAGGATGGATCTGCGGTGGAGACCCTAACAAGGGTGGATGATAGGGGGGGGGGCATTTCATTCGTAGATGACAAGGATAGTGGGAATTGTGGTTAATCAGCTGGGTATCTGGGGCGGGAGAACATTTTATGGTTACTGGCACTAAATAACTTAACGGTGCAGTGAATTAAAATAAGCAATAAATGTGTATTTTGCATTTATCAGGGGAATAGGCGTTATGACTCCATGTACCTAGGATCCGCATGATTATTTCTCCCCATTAAGTTGCTGATGGTTGTTGATTGCTTCAGGTAGCCTTTGCAAGAGCGGAGGAGACAGGAGAGAGCTTAATGACAGGAAGGATAACGGAAGTTAGTTAAAAGCCATCATTCTAGTCGGTTCGCCTTCCAGACCGGAAAATTAACTATTATTGGGGCTTGGCGATGATGTCAATCCGTTTCGGGTTTCGTCAGATGCCTCAGCAGTTACGTTCTCTACTAAGCGAGTCTCGGCTACTTAACGGTCTTTTTATTTTATATTTTTATTTATTTTAGGTGGTCGTCACCATTAGTGATGGGAGCGTCGCTGCTCCATCTTCCACGGTAGGACTAACGAACATCACCGTCACTCCCATCACCACGGCAGCCGGGGCCCAGTTTGCCAGCCTCCAGCCAGTGGCCGTGGGTCACTTGACGGCTCCCGACCGTCAGCTGCAGCTGGACAGCTCCATCCTCACAGTGACCTTCGACGCGCTCAGCGGCAGCGCCGTGCTTCACAACCGGCCGGCTGAGCTGGCCATCGCGTCCTCGCAGGAGGGGTCCGGTCCGCAGCCCGTGGCTCACTTCATTAACCTCACCACCTTCGTGAATTCCATAGCTCCTTTAGGGGGTCAGCTCGCCGCCGAAGGTCCTCTGACATGGAGGGCAGTCCCGGCAGGAGAAACGCCGCCGCCGCCGGAGGAAGAGGTCCAGGGGTCCGGCCAGACGGAGCAGCCGCCGTCGCCTTCGCAGGGTGGCCAAGCCGTTCCAGCGGACTCGCAGGAACAAATGTACACTTACTGAGCGATCGCCATCTTTAACGCCGCTCATAAACTACTGACCGCCGTGACCGGAATGGAAATTCAAAGATGGCGGCTGACTAAACTTGAAGAACCCGCAGGGTTTTGGATTAAAACGTGTAAAACTGCACATGACGGCAGCTCGACGGTGACACGGGAATGGAAGAACTTTTGGCTCCCGACGCATTCCTCTGTCGCCGGTCGCTTTAAAGAACCAACGCTTGCAGCGAACCCTATGTTGGCTGGGCCTTCTGGGAGTTGAAGGGAGGTTTGGTCGATTAAAGTTTTGAGAAACAAACTTAAAAAAGGAGCAGTTTACATTTGGATTTTTCACTTCTTCTTCCCCGGGATTTTCTCGCGTCTTCGTACGTTGATTTCAAACGCTTTACTGCAGCACTTCCGATACCCGCTAATAATAATAATAATAATAACACTAATTCTAACTTATGGGGGGCATCGGTGCTGAGAAGGGGTTTCTCTACCCACTGCTGAGATATATATAATATATATATCTATATTATATACACATATATAATTTCCGTGTGTGTATATATAACATATATATGGTTTATGTCTGTTACAGGAACAATGTGCACTGAAAACCATATTTATGCAAAAACCCAAAAGGAAGAGATAATAATAATATTAAGAATAATAAAAGTATAGTTAATTGGGAAAATTAAATGAAGGCCTAAGGGACTGGCCCTTGACATTCCGGGGGCCCAGATCCTAAGCCTTGCTTTGTGTGATGTGTAATGCGATAGACTAAGGCAGCTATTATTTCGAGTGATGGCCGGGGCATGTAACGGGTTTCTGCCCTGCCCAGCGGTAAAACGGTTTAGGGGGCCCGTTGTGGCCCTGCTCCCAATTAAATACTACAAAGCCTCGTGAGCACCATATTGGAGGGACGGAGCAGAGGAGGGCCGTTAATAAAGACCCCAGAGGTTTATTTTGCTGACGTCCACGCGCATGTACTCTGTCCCTAACTGTAGCAGACGTTTAACGTCATTACCCAGGACTAGGGCACTAGGGTGACCGCGTCGGCCATTTTTCTTCTGGGACACAAATACATTTCACACGTTGCTGACCTGTAAATGCAAAGTGCTGCCCCCTGCAGTATGTGGGATGTATAACCTCGCTGATTTAGTTATACATCCCGCGTACAGCAGGGGGCAGCGCCTTCTGCTCTGTGGTCGGTAACCTTAAATAAATGTCCTAAAAAAAAAAAATGGCCGACGTGGTCGCCCCAAAGTGGACCACCTATAGACCTGTCATTAATCCACCGTCTAGTTTGGTGACGCTTTACTATTCTGTCTGCGGGTATATTTATGTTAAATTATTTTCTGTATTCTAAACCCTGACGCCTGGCTGTCCGTCTGTCTGTCCTCCAATGGCGTCTCCACGGGCTTTCACGCTGCGCTGAGCAGATAAGACACAAAGACGGCCGGACCTGAAACCTGTGGCCATTCTCTTATGAAGGCAGCTGCAATCGTTTGCTACAAATAAGCTATTATTAGTGAACTGTGTCGGGGGCCGGCGGGCCTTCTGCAGAACCTCGTACGAGGCCGTTTTTTGGTTTTGTTATAATATTTTTTTTAATTTTTTTAAGCTATCAGACCGGGAGATCAGTATCACGCGGATAAACGGCGTCAGTAAACTCCCTATTTCTGCACCCCTAAAAAAGCCGATTATCACCTCGGCTATAATTTATCCCCCCATATTTGAATCTGACATCTGCCTGCGTTGCGTTGAATATAGACGATGTGGGTGGTTGGGGCTCCCATGTTAATTATTTCAATTGATTCAGAAGGGCCACGTCTGTCGTGTGCCGCACAGCGATATATATATATAATTATATATATAATATATATATATATATATACAGTTTATTCAGCGCTATCATTTACATGCATGAATTCTACATACTGCATGGCTGAGCCAGAGCTGCCCTGCACCATGTACAACACATACGAGGCGAGTTTTCGCTAATGTTACAAGTTCATTGAAAGTAAATGTTGCTTTTTTGTGTTTGTTTTCACGGGAAAGATGAGCTTTTTGTTCTAACGCAAAAAAAAAGGCGCAACGCAGACAAATTTGTTTCATTTCAGTGATATTTGGTGCGCAAAATTCTTTTTTTTTTTTTACATAAATAATCTAATAGTCTCAGTGAAAAAGGCCAGTCCTGTGTACGATATGTTACTTATTTCTATTATTATTATTATTATTTATTCACAAACCGGTCACTGAGCTTGAGTGGGAAACACACTCAGGATTATCTCTGCCATGTGTCGCAAACTGTAACCCCCTCCCCCCCCAATATAGGCAAACAGCCGATGAGTTCTTCCCAAGTCCTATTCCAACCAGTTAATTTCTTATTTCCCAGTTACTACCCACTAATACCACTACATGCCACCCACATGTAAAATTGGAACCTTCCAGAGCGCTCCGATAGCACGTAGCATTCATGCGCTGGTTTCATTACATTTTTTTTTTTTTTTTTTTTTTACTTTGAATGGCTCCCGTGGTCCCTAGGCACCAGTTTTTTAGGCTCAGCAGACCTTCAATTTTTTTTTTTTTATTTTTTTTTTTTAGATCCCTGGGTATCCCAGTTTGACAAATTTTCCCCTACACGTTATTCAATATAAAATGACTATATTAAACCATTTTGTTAAAAAAAAAAATTAAAAAATACTTGTATAATACCCTGACCAAGTTGTTTGTCTTACTTACTTTTCCACCAAGGGAGCCGGTTATAAGTAATAATAACAAGCCCCGGCCACCTTACAACGCCTCGGGAAGCCCACCTACGGACGCACGCGAGGAAAATTCTCGGAAATACTGAAATGTATCTAGAATTCTGCCTGAATTTAAAGGTTTCGGTGACCCGATTAAAAGTAATAAACCTTTTCATTTTCTGGAATCTACGTGGTAAGATATTTTTTATCGGTGAATGTTCGAGCGTTATTTAACAGAACGCCGCTGTTTGCCGTGTTTTCGTGGAAAGTTCCAAGCGCCTCCGCTGTTACCGTGATTAGGAAATGATGAAGGACTCGTTGTTGGAACGGGCGTTCGCCTGTATATATATATATATATATTTGATTTTTTTCTTCGTGTTGATGAAAATGTCCTATTTCAAGTGCCCATATGTTGTGTTCGACATTAAAGAGTTTATTTGAAGCAGAGACCCTGTTCTGAAATCTCTCGCCAGCTTCTATGATGGATGATGAAACGAGGAGCATTCATGAGGATCTATTCACCAAAGGCCAAGCAGGGAGTTATCATATTGGTTACTTGGAGGACAAGTTAGGATCTCCATACTTAGTGTCCCATGTCAGGGCATTGAGTGAGCGACATCTTGCCATCACAACATGATCTGGTGATGTCACAGCGCCGTCACGTATTAATGCTGTTCATCATTTAGCCCCATCTCATCTTTAACCCCGCCAACGCCATATGGGTTGCTCTGTTTCTGCTTTATATGCGGCAGCCTGGGTTTTGGAGTTAAGGAACCGTGTTCATTCCTCGTCTAAATCAGCGGGAAGCTAGTTTATGAAAGCCAGCGTTAACACGAGTGACAGTCGGCAGCCATGATGAGATTTCAAGGGTGTCTGTATAACGTTCTTCATGATCAAAGTACAATTTTTGCATTTTGATGTAATGTTTGTTAGCAGTTTTGTCAGCGTGTTGGGCATTTTGTTAATGTCATGTATCATGCTGCACATTAGGGCCGTCATAGCAAGCAGTTGGGGGATGGAAAAATTTCAAGAGAAAGTCCCATAGTGCGACGAGAGTCAACATTATACAGGGCTTGTCAAGCTATTCCTACGGCAGAAGCTCATTAGAGTTGGCCCTTCGTAATGTGGAAACCACAAAGCGCCTGCAAACTATCCCTTTAGTGAATAAGACCCAGAGGATTCTGGCAGTCAGGTGTAGTACCTCGAGAGTGCACTAGATGGCAGTATTTGATGGGATACAAATTAACCATTTACTGTTACTGTATTACAGATTCCCATTTCTTTTACAAACTGTGACATGTGGGAGTGGGTGCAGCAGTATGAGTGGGAGGGGGACAGAAGCTCTTCTCTCCCCAATAGCCTTTCATGTTCTCTGGGGGTGTCATGGCGTAGTTTGGGGTCTGTGCTAATGAAACATTGAATTCCTTGAAGGATCTCCGGGTTCCGAGCTTTGGATTGGGAGCTGTACACGAGTCCTACTTTGCGGAAGACGGGCCGATCACATCCGGCCACCATAAGCCTTTATCGTACAACAGCCGCGGCTCGGCCATGGAAACCCATTTCATGAAGCTTCCGGAGGCAGCCTGGATCTCTGCAGTCAGGGATGCTTCAGAGGACGAGAGGGTCAGAGGTTGAGATGTAATGTAGGAAGTTTTAGTCTACTGAGAGGGTGGTAGATAAATGGAACAGCCTCCAAGCAGAAGTGGTAGCGGTAAAAAAAAACAAACTAACACGTTTTAAATTTCGTACGCATTTGTTTCAATGGACTTATTTCTAGTG
>VKOC01000002.1:1190619-1231847 GCA_009364415.1 Spea multiplicata | reverse complement strand
TTTTTAAAAAAAAATTAAATATTTACTTTAACGATGCTCTCGTCGGTGAGGCTGCTGTGACCTTAAACTGTCCCTTTAATTGAGAAACAAAAGCAAATATATACTTTTTTTTTAAACTTCCTTCTACAAAACAAATAATAATTGACTTATTTAACCAATGAATATATATATACACACATATATACACACATTGTAATATATATATTTTATTTTTCCAAAGACGTGGTGGTGCTGCGATGACGATGACTGCCCGTACACACAAGACAGGTATAAATCTTGTACTTATTGCTTTATACTCTGTTTCTGTCTCTCATGGCAAACGATTCTGTGCTTCGTGTACCAACAGGACCGACACGTGACTAAACACCGGCTGCCTTCATCAACACCCCGACGTCGCAGGATCCCGGCTCATCCATCCTTCTCCAGTTACAGCGGAGGAGAGGAAGTGCAGAGTCCTACCGGAGACAGGTCTCTAAGTGAGGACAGACGAAGACAGAGCTGGGGGGGCGCGAGTTCCAAATCCCTTAAAAAGGATTCACTCCGCAAAAAGAAATAATAATAATATTCAAAAAAAAAGTCGGAAGGTCCATTCTTTAGACGTCCGCTTTCGCCACGATCGTTGCTTAAAGCCATGATCTTCAGAGCAAACGATTATGTGACGCACTACTTGTTGGGTTCTCTTTACCCAGTGTACAGCGCCGAGGACTATGGCGGTGCTATACAATAATAATAATAATAGTCCGTTTGGAACGCTAGGGCTAGAATGTAACAATAAGATCATTTATTGAAAGTATTGCGAGTCGAGATTACAGTCCTGTGAGCCAATGAGAGGGAGGCCCACGCATCATCAACGGTTCCGACATGGCAACCCCCCCCCACCCCGCCATTTAAAGGTTAATTCCTTAAGCTGAGGCTGTAGCTCCTCGTAGAGAGTACGAGACAGGCCTCAAAATACCTTCGCTGCTGTCCTTAATGGAAGAACACAAGCTTATTACAACACGAGAACAAGGAGGTCACACACGTGGCCCCCGGGGGCCAATGCCGCCCTCAAGTGCAGCTTGTAGTGCGGTCTATCAACATTCCGACACTTAAACCTTCACGACTTTAGTTACTAATCACACATTATTCATATATCGATACATATACCGTATATCTATAAATACATACATACCTGGGGTCTTTCTAAACGGGCCGTCCCCGAGACTCTAGGTATTAACCCTTTCAAGGCCCATCATGCAGATTTTAGGTATTATTAATTATTATTATTAATTATTAGGGGTCTTACATATCATCGGATCATTGATGATGAGTATGAACGAGGCGAGTATAATATATATCATATATACACACTATGCGGACAAAAGTATTGGGACACCTGACCATTACACCAACAGGGACTTTGATGACATCACATTCTAAATACATAGACGTTAATATGTAGGTGGCCCCCCCCCTTTGCAGATATAATCATTCGGAATTTTTGCCAATTCATTCATTCTGAGCCGGGCGTCTCGTCCAACATCAGTGCCTGACCTCACAAATACTCCTATTGATTTACATGGGAGCTCTTTCCACGCATGCGCATGGGGGGTTCTGAACAAAGCAGTGCTGCCAGAGCCAATGCGTTTGCAAGAGGGAAGAACGCCATAAAAACTGAAAAGGGGCCACGCCGCTATCATATGCGTTAAAGGGCTTTTAAAGGCTGGAGTGTCCTTTTAATGAAGTGCACGACAATTCTTATTGTAACTCAACAAAAAAAAAAAAAAGGAAACATCCTCAGACTCGAGTGGCAGCTGGGTCACAGACGAGGAGTTAATCGCTCAATAACATAAACACTTCACGGCACCCTAACAAGAAGCCGCTCAGATCTCTGGGACTTACCTGCGCGTTCGCGTTCGATGACGTCTACAGAAGCACACAACACAGAGATTTTAAAAAAAGAATTTGGAAGGTTTAACGGTAAATTGTAATAAATAAATAAATAAATAATAAAACATTTTGCCACTAAAATTGTTTCGAGAACTGAGGAAGCAGATTTGAAATGGAAGAAAAGGAAGACAGAAGCCGCCATGGTTGTCAGTCATGTGATATTTTGGGTGAGTTTCCTGCTCAGGTACCACACTGAGCTGATGCTTTATGGCAATGCTAATAAAGTCCCTTCCTCCATAGACTTTCATTAGCCAGTGTGTAAAGCTGGGTGATTAAAGCTGAGCCATTCAGGCAGTATGATAAGGAGTCACAGAGTTTGTTTAGTGGATTGGGGGTCAGATAACAGAGCGAGAATCATACAAACGGCTGATATGCAGCTGCCTGAAAACATTATATTATGGGGCAAAAAATACAACAGTTTTTAAATGTGGGTTCAAAGGCTTTTTTCTCTGTACCTGCTTTGACTAGACTCTCAGACCATGCTATCCCACTATAATCATCAGATATAATCCCTTCATTCTTATCAGAGGTAGATCGGTAACCTTTGGCCCAGGGGGCAAAACCAGCCAAGCAACCCAGTAATGATGGGGCCAAAACACATTTTGCAAACAACATAATAATCTCTGTGGCTTATCCAGACCTGCCCGAAAAACACATGGAACGACAGGCATAAAAAAAACCAAAAAAAAAACATGAAGGAGAAGAGACAGGATCCAGCCACGGTGTAAATGCTTCCTAAAGTCCTTGCTACCCTGGTGGCTGTGGGTGGAACTGCACCTAAAACACACAAAACAAAGCAGCTCATGGGCAAGAAGGTAACCACATCAAAACTCTACGGTAATGACAGCGCTACGGAATATGAGGGCGCTATATAAAATAAAAAATAATAATAATGCTCTACAGGCGCAATGACTCACAGATGACCTCATTCGGCTATTTCCTCTTTAACTTTTATGTATTAATTTGGGGACTAAGTAGCAAATGTTTGTGTTGCTCACCCCAGGCCAGCAAGAGAAAGTCTCATTCAATAAAAAAATAAAGCAACACAAACTAATAAAAGTAACCGCGTTCAAAAACGGCACTAAAGTCTTTTAATATGAAAAACACAAAAAAAAACAAAAAACAATCAGATTGTTGAGGAATGAAATGTAAAGTGGATCTGCTATGAAAACGAAAAAAAATAAAAGATGTCAAATAAATATGTGAGCTTTAAAAACCGACAAAAGAGATCATTTGAATGGATTGCATAAATAAATAAGTCAGTTAGCCATCTCACAGCGGGGGCGCCGCCGCGTTCTAGTCCTCCCCAAAATAAAAGTTTTTTCTCTCTCCCCGCAGGCCGTCTTATTCTGTTTCCATGGCAGCCGAAGACTCCGGGAGGAGCTGCAAAAATTCATATCAAGCAGCGCTTGCTCAGAAATGAAGAAGAAGCCCAGAGAAAGGCAGAGGGAAAGGATGTGGTAGTGCGCGTGTATGCGTGTGTGAATGCGTGTGTGAATGCGTGTGTGAATGCTCGTGTGTGTATGCATGGGGGGGAAAGAAATGCGGGACAGATGATATATGCCATCTTTTTTCTGCAGTAATCTAAGGTACGATAAGAGTAGATCAAGCACTGATATAAAATAGAACCTGCCGACAGATCGGCCCCATTCGGCCCCTGTCTAGTCCGCCCGTTTCTCCTGCTGTAACGACTCAAACCTTAATCAGTCGTTGGTCTCGTCTTAGATTCAGGAGCCGTATGTCTGTCCCGTGTAATATAAAATTCCTTCACTGTCTTAACCTCTACTACTTCATCTGGGAGGCTGTTCCACTTATCTACCACCCTCCCTGTCAAATAAAATACTTATATAAAAACTTTTCTTTTTTTGTTTTGAGACTGAGCCACTACATTCTATAGCCAGTGGGGTTGAGATTAGGACTGAGATCCGATACGAGACATTATGATGGATGTTCCATGAATAAGGTGTCGGTCATGTGATATTTTAGGAGACTTTTCCTGCCCAAACACCACACTGAGCTGATGCTTTATGGCAATGCTAATGAAGTCTGTTCCTCCATAGACTTTCATTAGTCAGGGTGTCCATCTGGGTGATTAAGACTGAGCCATTCTATGGTTCCCCACAGGCAGTATAATATGGAGTCAGGGTGTTTGTCTAGTAGATCGGGGCTCAGATAACAGCGAGAATCATACAAACGGCTAATATGCAGCTGCCTGAAAACATTATATTATGGGGCAAAAAATACAACTCAAAAGAAAAGTAATATTTTTGAAAAAAACCCACTAGTGATAAAAAACAGTTGGCGTTGCCCTTTATAGGTTTTGTCCCTGGGGGAGGGGGACCCCGGCTTCCCATTCTACTACCCAGCTCGTTAGCTATGAGATTTGTAAAGAAACGCACAGCACGGTGAAAGGGGGGGGGGATTATTAGAAGCCCCCCTTCCATTTCGGAATGATTACTCTGCCGCTCGACGGCGTAATTAAAATTGATCACCCCTTCGTGGTAATGAGCGTAATGGCGTTCTAATGATAGCCGCGCACATCGCTGCCAGTGCCGGCTAACTACATCTTTATCCCATTCGCTCGCTCCTTGCCTTGGCTAATAGTTACATCAGTTTGCAAATGATATTTTAATAGCTCAGAAAATTAGCCTTCGAGTTAACCCCTGAGCTTACAGCTCTTTTCAATCTGCCCCGTTACCACCCTCTACCCTCCGAAGGAATGATAAAGACGGTCGTTAAGGGGCATGTATTTAAAATAAACAACGCTTGGACACGCGTTATTTCGAGAGTGCATCAAAGGGTTAATTTTTCAAGCGTCTCCAGGGTAAGCTCATCTACGATATTAAAAGTTGGCCGACCAGCAGAGCTGTCGGGACATCGATAGGGGCTCCTCATTCATGCGCAGATACCAGGACATGCAGCTTTCTGCCCAAAGCGGCAGCCACAGGGTTAATCCCCGGTCTTGGATTGATGGGGAAAAACATCGTAACGTGTGCCGGTCCATTCTTACGTTACGTGGAAGCGACAGATACCATAATACGCCTCCGATTAATACCCCATCCGGGTATCTCTGCAGAAGATTCAAAGGCAATTGTATTTTTTTTTTCTTCAAACAGGGAAAAAAATAATATGCAAGAATGGCGGAGCCGCTCCGGCAGAATCCGCGGCTCATTCATCAGCTCACGCAACAATTCTAAGAAAAAGCCACCTATTCTGGATTAGGCGAGTCCTTCAGGCACTCGCTGGGCGAACGGGAATGAGTCATAACATATTACGAGAAAATGTCACTTATTTTAGCGCGTTTGCTATTTTTTCACTTAAAGGGCCAGGCACACGGAAAAATATTTTTCTCCTTGAGTATAAACCTCAGCGCTGTATACGGTACTAACCCCCCCTCGGTGTCGTATACGGTAATAACCCCCCAGCGCTATATGTGCTCAAACACCACACTGAGTTGATTCTTTATGGCAATGCTAATGAAGTCCATCCCTCCACAGACATCGATTAGTCAGAGTGTCCAACTGGGTGATTAAGACTGAGCCACTCCATTTTCCCCCATAGGCAATGAGTCAGGGTTTGTCTAGTAGATAACAGAGCGAGAAACGGCTAATATGCAGCTGCCTAAAAACATAATATTATGGAGCAAAAACTACAAATGTTTTAATGTTTTTTTCTTCTATTTTTCAACTGTGGGGTCAAAGCCGTCTATTTCTGTGCCACCATAATTAGCTGGTAACACCAGAAATATATCACTTTCATTCTTATCCTGCGAAGGTTTGTAATCTTTGGCCATGTTAACCGTGTTATACAAAAAAATAAAAAAAAGTGCTGCAGACCATGTGACCTTGAGAACCCCCCCCCCAAAAAAACCAAACACAAGGTTTGAAGAACGCATATCAAAGTACCCGCAGAGAGTCAGGGTTACTTACATTAAACTGTCCCCTAGGTATAGCAGTTCAGTAAGTGTCCCCCACCTGCTTGTTAGTAAATCGGAGGTTATGCTCTTTCTGGGCAGCTGACCACCTCTTCCTAAACACTTAAATGAGCCAACAGATACGGTGAGAGCAATATAAAACGGCACAAAATGTTAACCAGATCTAAAGATCTACGAGCGAGAGGGGAGAGAGACCTTAGCGGGGAGGAATAATCGTGCAAAATTCTAATTTAAAATATATCTTTCCCCATTATATATCAGGTTTGAATTGGTATTGCTTATTTTAACTATTATAAACTTTTTGTATTTGAGTTTAGCGGACAGTAAAATGTGGGATTTGGGGCAGCAACCAATCGGCTCCAATGTAGGAAGTATAAACATAGCAAGTAACCCCGACAGATATCGCGGAGCTGAATAACTTTTTGTTTTTCTGGCCATTTCTACATAGTGTACTGAGGCACGACAAAAAATAAGACTTCGGGGGGTATATTCACTTATCCAGGCATTGACTATGCATCATGCAGGGCCAGACCATCCCTTCCTGCAGCAGAAGCTCACTGGACGACAGCCCTTCATAATGTATAGCAACGTCGGGAAACTGCAACGAACTCACCAACAATCCTCTGCTTTAGTGAATAAACCACGAGGTTCATGTTTGGTGTTAGAAACAGCAGCTTTTGTGCTGCTCACAGTATGTATACATTATACATAATCTGTACAGTAAAATATATAATACAATATATAACCTGTATAATAAAATTATATAATATTTTATTATATATAATCTGTATAATAAAATATATAACCAGTATTGTAAAATATATAATCAGTATAATACTTGTTACATATTATATAATCTGTATAATAAAAAATATATTTTATATAATATTTAATTATATTTTATGTACTATATAATTTGTATACTAAAATATAATTATATTTATATAATATATAATCTGTATTATAAAATATAGAATATAATACATAATAAATTATATAACAATCTGATAATAAAAATATATAACATATAATCTGTATAATAAAATATATAATAAATATACATATTACATATTTTATGATACATATTATGTTTTAATACTATGTACATACATATTTTATTAACTGTGTGGAGCTCTTTTTGTGTAATCCAGACGTTAATCCTCCCACTCGTGTGTCCTGAGTGGGTTGAGATGCACTCGGTCTCTTCCCAGGAAACACCCGCCATCTACAGCCTTCTAGAAATTCTCTGTACGAGGAAAGCCATTAGAAGCTTTATTTGTTTGCTTGTTTTGTTTGGGTTTTTTTTCCTCCAGAAGTATTGCAACCTGGTATTTATAATAAACGATGATTTATGTCGGACTTCCTCGCAATCACTTCCTGACCCGAAGGCGAGATTCTGCGAGGCGCGCTCACTCCCGGTGCAGGGAGCGTGAAGCTTGCGTTCCGACGACCTCCTTAGCGCTGCCTTCTCTTCAGGGCCCTGAAGGCAAAATCTTTCCGACTCGGTTAGAATGACTTGTCAGCGGCTGATTTAATGGCGTCGCCTGAAGAATACAGATTTTATTTACAAACAAGGAGGAGGATGCTTGGCGTGCAGCGAGACCCCGCAGCTGATGGCTGGCAGTTTAGCGATATCCTCTCAACCGGGGACATCCAACCTCAATCCTTTCATCCCTCCTGGTCGGGCTTTAAAGGATCACTCCGGTCATCATATGCTCTTTAATGTATATGACAGCTGAGAAGTCCCTTTAAATGTATATATATTGTCCCCCTTACCGATCTATCTACAGAATCCCCCCCCTTTTCCATTTGCCCCCCAACTACACTGCTATGTCCCATGGATCCACCCATGAACATACACGGAAAGTGCTCCTATTGAATCCTATAGGAACCGTTTCCTGCCACTGATTGCCAGCTTCCGACATTCTCAACATCTGCCCTCTTCTCTTCTTTCCGTTTTAAAGCTCAGAAATCTACAACTCTTATATGCTGAAAATTATAGAACAGAAATATTTTAGCAGGTTTTATTTGCAAAAAAAAAAAATAACCCAAAACAAAAAAAACTCAACATTTTCTTCGGGTGATTTTGTGAAGTCGTGACCGTCAAGCAACATGTAAGTAAATAAGACATACAGCTAACCAGCTATATCCAGAAAAAAAAAACCTAGAAAAATCAATCCAAGCGCAATCGATTCCATAGTGTCGGCTGGGAGAAAGGTCACAGGATGAAGGTCACAGCCAGCAGTTTTTTGCATCAATGTGAATTTTCTTCATGGATGGATCATTATCCTTCAACTGTGATGCATGTATGTATAGAATATGAACAGAAGCAAGCAGGACACGACTGGTGTACATCTTGGTCAACGAGCGTATCATCCACTTATATATCTGTGCCTAAAGGGTTATTACATATACAGTAACCGGGACTTATAGAAGTGCGGCAAAGAAACGTATACTTTGGATGTTACGAGCTGCACTCTTAGGGCGCCCAAAGTTCACGGGAACTCGACAGACGGGACCAGGGCTCGATCGACGGGTGAGAAATAAGCCAAGTCGGAAAGCTAAAGAAAACAAGAAACTACAACTCGTTTTAGCAAAATTCCAAAAAAGTAAACAAAAAAAAAAAACTTCTATAAGGGAAGCCGTTATTTGCAAAGTTCAGGTTCTTACGTAGGTCCTACAAACGTAGATTCGCTTGCAAACAATGTGCGGAATTTACCGAAGAAACTGGTAATGTAAGGTACAGAATATAATAACACGTTATAGTTCAGTATATAGTTATAGTCTGAGTTCCGTATAAAACTCGACTTACGTGGGGTTACGGAAATGCGACACAAATACCAATCATTTAACAGAACCCTGATCTCCCTTCGAAACGCTCTTGACCGCTTTCCACGTAGTCAATGAAATAAAAGTACCTAAGCCAACGGCGGCCAGCTTCCCGACACAATCTGTAATTCCCAATTGATGAGATACGATAACTTCCCAAAAATATCAGAATAAAAAATAATAATATCTGCCATGAAAAAGCGTACAGATTGTAAACGCATACAGAAAAAATAAAGACTATAATAAAAAAAATGGATAAACTCAAAAAAGTGGCTCCAAAACAGACGTGGAGCTCCAAATTTATAAACTTTTGAAATTTAGTAAGACATCCAAAAACAAGGGAATTCAGGCAAAGAAAGTCCCCGCCTTTATCTTATATTTTTTTATATAGATTACATTATTATTATTATTATTATTATTATTATGTAGACCTGATTTTTTTCATGGCAGATATTATTTATTCCGCTGATATTTTTGGGAACAGATAATTTCCTATCAATTGGGAATTAGAAATTGTAAGTTTGATTTTTTTAAAAAAAAATTCAAGCACTTTTTGTGTTTTAACGCTGCGTTGTTGTGTCGTCTGGCACCAGGTTATCTGTCTTTGTGTATTTTATATATATATATATTGTTCCCTTAGCGGCAGGATTTCACACTCTTTTGTGGCCACTCCTTACTCTTTGTGATACACTTTGTGCTTATGTATGACATTTTCCTCTAAACATTAATTCCATAATTAAAGGTGTACACGAACATGCCAAAACCACAAGCCATAATAAAAAAAACTTTTTTCACCCCCCCCCCCCCGCCAGTCGATACGTTGTTTGAGACACGGAAGGTTAAACGTTTCACAGTTTGCCTTCACAAGTCGCAATCCCCTCATCGCCTCCAAATCCTAACCTCCTTTGAGCCGGGAATAGCTAAGCATGGCTGTCTACACATTCCCGGAAACTGTGTGTTTAACACCAGATTAAGTGGCTTTCACACCAAAAACACCTTTCACCAAAGGTGATTCATAGAACCTCCGCTACCAACTTGCGGAGCCAAAAACTTGGAGTTAGACACTAAAAAAGGTCCTTGTGACGTCGGTGGTCCTCAAAATGAGCAGGACCTTCAGCTCAGCACATTTGGACTGGAAAACACAAGCAGACTAGATGGGCCGAATGGTTCCTATCTGCCGTTTAACTCAAAAACGGATAATATAATAGACTTGACAAATATTAGCCAACGGCTCCTAGCAGGCTGCTGTTTGCAATGCACCTTAGCATCTGACGGCCGACGGGAACAATTTGGCCAACTAGGCTGCCAATGAACCCTTGAAACTCAAATACAATGTATCGGGAAGAGCGAGAGAGATATGTTTGGTATCATTACATCACGCGTTCATAAAAGTTACATGTACATTCTCTGAATTCTTCCGATGACGATTCTTATGTTAATGTACTTTGTTAAAATTAGCAAATAGAAACGTAAACAGGAAAGGACTACATTGCTCTTTAAAACGCGGTGTAAGAAGTTAAAGGAATAATAACTAAACAGTACCGTATTTGCTTGATTATAGGATACGTTTTTTTCAGAACAAATACTCTGAAAAAAACTCCTTGTCTTATGTTCAAGGTCGTCTTATAATCAGACCTCAAATAGAGGTCCGAGTATAAGACTAAGATCCAGATCCTCCGCAGCGCTGCAGGGGACCCAGATCATCCTCTCTGACAGCCAGCTGAGGTCGGTGCGATGCACGTAGACAACCTATGCTGCTGCTGGCACTTCCTCTGGGGCGTCTATGACTGAGCACCGGCATCACATGACCTTCCGGTGCTCAGTCATAGAAGCCCCGGGTGGAAGTGCCGGCAGCAGCATCACAATGACCTCCACCGGCTGCCCCCACGAGACATCAGGGAGTCTGGAGTACGGGATGCATTGGTAAGTCTGGGGGTACACGGTAGCATATAGGGGAGTATAAGGCATATTTGAGGGGCAGGTTGGCAAATAAAAGGAAATATAAAGAAATGCATTTTTCTCAATCATTTTATTAAATATGAAAAAATAGTTTACATGTCAATTAATATTTACTAGTAATACTTTTTTCTTATAGGGTAGTCTTATATTCAGGCTTTTATTTTTTGGGGGGGTTATAATCAGGGTCATCTTATAATCGAGCAAATACGGTATTTTCACGTGCTCAAAAATACACACACACATAGCTCACCATTAAAGATCTATCAACGATTGTTGCTACTGGTGATCACGTATTGTTTTCAAGAACTCGGGGGTTGGAAGTGATTTTAATCCTTACGAAGAACATACAATTACGGACATTATATTGTAGAATATCTGGTTCTCATAATTATAGCCATACCTGGGAACATTCCGTCTCCGGTTACTTCTCAGGAGGCGGGCAGGCGGTTGTAGGAAAACTTGCGCGATGGGCGTGGAGGTGGGCGGGGAAGTGGGCGGGGCGTGTCACAATGCCGCTCCGGCGACCCGGAGTTTCTCGCTGAAGACCCGGCGAAGCGGCGCGTCACCCGGCCAAAACACGGAAGGTTCCCAGGTGTGATTACGGGGCCAACACACGCAGCCGCGGCTCACGCAGATTCATGATTTCGCACCCAAGGGCGGCCATCGAGCTGAATGGGGCGTGACAAAGAAGGGGCAAAACTTATTCTAGATTCATTTTTTTATATAAAAAAAGTAAAAAAGGATCATAGGATTGCCAGGGCAGTCCTTTTGACGATCAGAACGCTGTTTTGAGGGTGTCGAGCCGGCGGGATGATGGCGTTAAAACGAAGCTACACCTTAGGTGTTCCTCGACAAGCCGCATAATGACTTTGCGAGTAGATGTTCTCCAGCTATTAAACGTTTGGCCTATTTGTAAAAGTGCAGGAACAGGTTTGGCGCTCCTACCCCGTGCTGCCTGCGCGTGGGAAACGGCGATCACCCAGCACAAAAACAACTGAATGGGAACAGGGCTATAATTAAAGGGAGGCTGAACGCTTGTATCAGCAAGACTGAGACGGAGAGAATAAAACCCGATGCCTTGGCAAGTTTCGCGGCGTTTACTACGACTAAATCCACCGGCGGAAACCAAACGCGCTTTTTGTTGGCCGATCTACTTAAATAATTTTGGAGATATTTATTTACTTAATCCCGTGGAAGCTGGGGGTCGGTGGCAGCCCGTGGCAGAGCCATCATTAACTAATTCATTTCCTGACCACCCTTCTCACTCGCTCTTACAAAGGCTGCCTGAACCAATCAACAGCAACCAGCAACTTGCCCAGGAAAAGTAGGGCTTTTGTTTGAAACCATAGCAACGTGCAAAAAATAATAATTGCGAGCGCTATTATATAATCATTTACACTAAAATAAATAAAAACCTTTTTTTGCAATGTTGCTTAGAATATCTTCTACATATTAGGCTCCCCTAATGAACCATTACCCAATTTTTTTATTCTGAAAAATCCCCTGATTACATACCCCACAAAAATACTTTTTTTTTTTGTTATATTCTGGAGGGCCACAGCCATTCCTTACTAAAAAAAAAAACCAAAAATCAACAAGCATGTGATAACAGATGAATATTGATTTCCAGCTCCTTTATTCTCGAAATCCACTGAACCGATCTGTATTTAATTTGACATTTATGTAGGAATTAGCAGGCTTATCACCTAAACTTTCAGTTTAACATCTAAAGAGACTTCTGTGTTCCCAAATGCTTATGCAACGTTAAATTTTTTCCCCTCGTTGGCTCAATAAAAATAAATAATATTAACTTTAACCAAATTAAAGTGACTTTAATGGGCATTACTAACTAATTTTAACGAGTGCAGTGTAATAATTACTGCATGCTACCATATTATGTTTTCGGATAGTGTTTGTGATTTATATGTTTTTTTTAAAAAAAAAAAATGAATTAAAAAATAAAATAATATAGTATATATATATAATTGTGCAATAAATGTATGGATTGATTTATATAGGTTATAACATTTCCTTAACTATAACGCGCGTCTCACCTATTTTAGTATTTAATATATTTTAGTGCACCTCCACCATAGAGAAGGCAGCCCCCATAATTGCATATGTGATACATTTTATATTTTTATTATAACGATGGTATTTTTTTATTTGTAATATAGCACTTACTCTTAAGTATATATTTTATGTAGTTGGACCACATTATGTGAACGCCATACCGTGTACCATAAGTATATTCTTCATAGACAGACAGAATCCCGCTGTCTTTCCTGCATGGTTACGGAATAAAAACATTATTGCCGGCCAAGCTGCGACCCGTTTGCTCTTCTGGTTTGGAGCCAGGGGTTGGCTCGATCTCCAGTTCCACAAGCAGAAGAGAACAAAATCCAGCTGATAGGACATCTTTGCCAGCACCAACAAGTTACCCCACTGGGACAGAGGCAGCAGCCCCCGGCAGAGGCAGCATCACAGCCGTCGTTCAAACTCATGCCTCCCAACTGTCCTGCTTTGTGCGGGACAGTCTCGATTTTGCCACTCTATCCCGCTAAGCTCTACCTCTGACCCTGCTTTTTCAGGACAGAGGTAGAGCTTGGCGGGCCGGCAGAACTCTGGAGAATCCTCGGTGTCTGGGATACTGGAGAATGCATACTTTATATGCGAGGAACTGTGCGCATGCACAGTGGCGCTGCCAGTTTGAGTGACACTTCCCCCCCACCAGAACGGGAGGTATGCAAACATAAAAATATACACGCACCTCCGTACCTCTGTAAGTATTTAAGAACACCCTCTCTCTCTCTCTAAAACCTTTATATAACAATACATATTTTATCTCAGGAGAAAGGGTCTCTTGCAAGCAGTTTTACAGACCAACCCTGACATCTGCAAACTAAGGGTGATAGGAGTAGCTGATCAAGTAATCTTATATGCAATTAAAAAAATGAGTGTTTTGTAAGAGAAAAAAATGCCTCTAGCGAATTGCTTACGTATTTTAATATGGGCCCAAAACCGTGTGGAAAATGATAAAATCATTAATCCATTATTCTTTAAGTCTTTTATAAATATCAGACGCGTACCTCCCCCACAATCAGTTTCACCAAGAATTCCGGACAAAACTCGTCTCTCAGAGTCAATTCCTCGTTGTACTCCTTACACTGACCTACTGGACTGTGCTGCCTGCCCTGACCTACTACTCGTCAGAGAAAGGCTTTCTAACCTACCCTTTTAAACACCAAACCCGAGCTACACTCCCAAACTTAACAGACATCACTAAGTGTTAAGTATTAAATTTGAGTTTCCAAAACATCTCAACGTCAAAAATCGAGCTACGTCCCCAAACCTGATACCCACCGAACCTCAACCATCGTTCATAACCTACAGTACCTCAAAACCCAAGCTGCCTGCCCTGACCTACTACACATCGTAGCTAAGTTACCTACCCAGACCTGCTACCCACAGAACCTCAACCATCGTTCATAACCAACAGTACTTTCAAAACCTTGCCTGCCCTGACCAGCTATACACAACATCAAACCTCATCTGCTTCCACTAATGTTTAGCCCGTCCCATCAGACACTTTGGCTTATAATACACTCATGGCGATTGAATGTTTTGTCTCCACTTTCCTTGCCGTGCTCAAATTAACCCTATGATTAAAGGCATCTACTACCCAAGACAAAAAACAAAAAAACCCCCCACAAAAGCGAAAGAAAAGCCCCCATCCCCCTTTCCATTCGAACCCCGTTTCTGGATTTTCCTAGAGCGTGTAGAAACATGGACGAAAAATCAATTGTGTTCTCTGAAAACATCTGAAAGATATGCAGAGGGGGGGGGGTGCAGCTGAACGAGGGGAAATCTTGTCTGCTTTATCCGACCGACCGTATACGATAACTCCTTGTCTGCCAGAAATCCGGGCGGTGTGGGATTACAGAAACTGAAAACACGCTAGCAACGCCAAGTAACACGCCAAGTAACACGTGCAATACCGTCTGCTGGAAAAAAAAAATAAAAATACAAAAAAGCGCGGCTGCCTCATATAAAACAAAAAAAGCATGGAAACGATCAGGTCGTTGCTAACGCTGAGACTTTGTAACAGAAGTAAGCGCGTGCGTCGGATATCAGATGTAGCTCCTCGCTTTTCATGGAAACTGAAAGCTTGAAATTGTCAACAAAAACAGCTGCTCGGTACAGCTGAACAACAAAAATTAATTCATTAATATTATGTGGAAAAAAAACGTGGATTTCCGGCAATAAATAAAATTTGGGGAACGTTCGTCGCCAGGGCTGAAGCTGCTGAACACGAGTGACAAAAGTTTATGGAGGAAATCATTCATGTCACAAAGTAACGATAATGTGGGGTTTTTAACAGTAAAAAAAGGATGCTTCTTCTACCCGCGGATGGTTATATGACCAGTACTCGGTCTTTACGGGGCTGGCACTGAAGCCCAACCATAACAGATACAAAAAAAACATATTTCCGGGACATTATATGTTCCTGTCCTTGAGCCTCAACATTGGAAGCCGACATCGGCAATATGATGAAATGAGGGGCTAATGGTAGCCTTATCTACCCCCCACTCATATCTTTACTCCATACGTTCTGAATTAATTTTACACCAGTTCAAACTTAATATTCATACTGGTACATAACATCTAAGCGAATTTGGAAACCAGGAGGAGGGGGGCGGTCTAGGGGGGGTTCAGGGGTCCCAATTGGCGACGGTGGCATCGTAGCTGCTGGCGTATACAAAACCGCACTTCTTTCACAGCAAAGTGGCATTTTATTTATGAAAAAAATACTTGGAAAAAAATGAGGATTTACAATAAAATAAATAAATAAAAAAATAAAAAAGCAACAACTATTTTCATCTGGAAAGGAAAAGTCATGCAGAGCCAGAAAAGAATTCCCGTATTTTAATGAAGCAATAATACGCTGCTCAGCAGAAGACCCTTCCTGCATGAATCAAACTTTAATTAAGAAGTACGGGAAGTAAGGACAGATTTTGTTAAGAAAGCCAAGAATGCACCAAGTCCTTATAGCCATTCAAGGCTCGTGAAAGCCAAGAAGATGATCAATAAACAGTTTAAATGCTATAAAACAGCCACTAACAAAATAATAATAATAATAATAATTAAAAAAATGCGGGTTTAAAGGAACAAACGTCGTTTTTTTTATATTAATTATCTTTCCTTTAGGCTCCTACAGATCGCCGGGGCCGGTGACAACGGGGGTGGTAGAACTACTGGGTCCAAACCCAAAGTCACCATACATATCGAGGCCAATCACCGTTACCAAGTATGTCTGACATATTCAAACTCCTCCAATGATACTTTTTTTACTTGGACCTACAGTAAATCTGGACTAGATTTCCTTCAGGGCGGAAATTGGAAGGCAAACAGCCCAATCGTTGCAAATCATCAATTACATCTAATCACGAAGTGCCGGGGAAGACTCAGCACGAGAAATTCTTAGCCCATTACTCGGGGATACAAAGTTAGTTAGTCGACAACATCTTCACGTTACAGTCTAAGGTTGTGACACTACGATGGCCCTTGGGGGCCAATTTGGACGTCCATGATCTATAAAACGAACATTCCGAGCCGTGCCGTTTATATGAAATGCGTTCCCTTGACCCCAAATTACAAGACGAGGCTACAAACGGTTTACTAAAGTGCCATAAATAAGAAACGGGAAATAAACGGGTCAAAGGTTATCTTGACTTCTTGTTCTGGCCCCCACTAAAACGAGTTACCTGTCGAGGAGACGCGAAGACGCGGTGAAGACGCGGGGTTTCCACCAGATTCCATGCCATAGAATATGGAAGACGTGGAGAAAACGAGGTCCATGCAGTCAACTTTTCGGAGAGCGGATGCTAACCTTGAATGGATATTAACCCTTTCAATAGCACATTGTGAAGATTCTACGGAGTGACTCGCCAAACGCGTTACCCAAATGGCTCTAATACCGGCCCTCGTGGAAACCTTGACTAGTTATTAGAAGATATACAAGATACACTTGAGTCACCTGCATTCAAGCAGGGATATCAACCATAACATATTGCTAGCAAAAGCACCAGCTTGGAGTCTTATATATGATCGCAGCAGCGTAGAATAGGAAGGAGTCATTGGACTATGTGACCCGAAGAATTTGCCCCTTTACAATGAGACTGGGGTAAAAACCCTGAGACTTACGGTCAAACCCTGAGCATTCCCAGGTATAACCCTATGACTTTATAAGAGGCGACCATGTATCAATAGGATAAACGGTTTGCCGTGCTGCTTCTTAACGAAGGTTGCATTGAAAAGCTTGCCTGGGACTTGCGGGGACTTCGCGCATGAGCCGATTTGCAGCTGGTTTAAGGGAAGGCGAGAGGTAAGCCACTGGCACGTTAGTCTGCAGGGAAGGAGTTTGGACGCCTCGATGACGTTACAAGGCCAATGGATGCTGGGGGGACTTCAATTAAAAGTCTCTAATCCCGTTTAAGGGAAAAGAACAGTTTTTTATCGCTTGGGCACTTAAATAACGTTATGAAAAATGGGTTTGCGGGCAAAGAGGCGTCAGAGCTACAAGACAGCCAAAAAAATATGTTTTATTTTAGTCTATAGTATACAAAAATGATAAAGCAGCCACCGTATAATTTAAGCACTAAAGTCGCACGAGAAAGGAGCGTTTACTCAAACAAATCCCACAAACGCACGCAAGAGATTTACAAAGCTGTATCAAACCGGCTAGAACGCTTGACGTTGCCGTGGCAACATGAAACACCTAGCAATTAGCATGTTCAAAATTCCAATTCAAAATAAGTTAAGCATTCCAGGAGATTCAACAAAAAAAAATTTTTTAAAGACTTTGCGTGCCAGGTCGTTAATATTTCTGATTTTCATAAATGCATTATGTGGATTTTGATCAAACGTCTCAAGCCTAGAAGTCAACCGGGGGCCAAAATCCTACCCCACTTTTTATTCCAGTTTAAACACCAGGTCCCCTTACTGCCGGACCAATGATCTGTTTACCAAGGGAGCATACCTCCCAACATTCTTGGTTTCACGGGACAGTCCTGATTTTCAGGCACGGTCACGGGTAGCCGCCAGAGAAGTTTGGGGGTACATTCTGATCTCCGCTGACCGACTCAGGGAGGTAACAAAATAATCTATGGGGCTATTGAGATCTAACGCCCATTCTGCCCCATGCTCTGCGCGCTCGGGAGCCGGACTGGTTTTATGATCCATATCACAAAAGGGTGATGGGAAGTGGATTGAACTGGGAAGCCAGTAGGTGAAGATAAGCAAAGAATGGGCCGCTCCTTCCCACCCAGAGATAAATACCCCTCGCCCTAAGGGTAGTCAGCCATGATACCCCCAGCTTGAATTCTGTAGGGTTTCCAGGTATTAAGCCGCTGGGTTTCAGTGTATGTACGAAGCTCACACTTGCTTAAGTTTACGTTGATGTAACCAGAAAATCTTGCGAAGGTAACTAAACAGTTGAAAGAGTAGTCTGTGCACGGGTAGCATGTCAGGGAGTATGGCAGGTAGGCCTGGATTCTTTAAATATATTTTTTTTGTAAACAGAGTAGAATGCTGAGAAATAGTAATCCAGAGATTGACAAATACTGAGCGCCAGATCGCCATGGCGACTATAAATCACTTCCTGGGGCTCAGGAAGTAGTGGAAGCTGCCCCCTCCTGCTTGGCTACAGGTGGGTGCTGGGAGGGGTGATAGAGGTGCACGGCATCCAGGCACCAGCATTATGAGATGGTAGAGAGGCATCAGCAGGCGTCTCGCACACAGCGCAGACAGGTGTCCACGGGGTAAGAGAGAGGAGGAGTGTGTGTGTGTGTGTATGTATGTATGTATGTATGTATGTATGTATGTGTGTACAGTCCTAGAGTCAGTGTGCATATGTGCGTACGCATAGTGTCAGTCAGTGTGTGTGTGCTTCAGTGTCAGCATGTATAGTGCCAGAGCTAGTGTGTGTATGTATAGTGTTACAGTCAGTGTGTATAGTATTAGTCAGCATATTTGTATAGTGCCAGAGTGTGTGTTCATGTGTATAAGAGTGTGGTATTAGCATGTATTAGTGTATAGCGTTGTTGTGTGTCTGTACGACATCAGTGAGATTGTATGTCAGCATATAGTTTTAGAGTATGTATATTAGTATATGCTGTTAGCATGCGTGTGTGTATGAGTATGGTAGCATGTGCGACTGTAAGCATGATTTTAGCATGCGTGTGAAAGCATATTTAGCAATTATTAACTTAACTGCTAATGTATTTTTCAGTTTCTATTATTTATTACATATATTTTGTGAGATATCGTTATTTTCTTTAGAATGGGACAGAAACGAAGGGGGCTTACGATGGTGGAGCTTCACTTTTGAAGGGCGATATGACCAAAATTGAAATAAAAATAAAAAAAAGTCTCCTCAATTTTTTGGCTGGCTCCTAGACCCAAACCCCTTGCATTAATCTACCTGTACGACCTGCACTTCAGGTATCTCCGGAGGACGTGCAGGAGCAGCCATCGTGTCGCACCCTTGCCGAAAGGACGGGCATACGGACCGCTACTCTGCGTGGACTCTGTGCCAGGGCTGCTTCCCAAATGTCCTTCCTAATCCATCTGAGCCAACGCTCATTCTTACAAACAACAGTTTTTTGGCTGCTTCTTCCCACCGAATACCATTACTGCACGAATCAATTACATGCCCCCCCCCCACAAATCGGGGGGGGGGGATGGGGTAATGGGCTCTGTATGCTTGGGTTCTAATAAAAGTATAAGAGCAATGGATTGAACCTCAAAAAAAATGTGAAATCAAATTATTAGGATGACGTAATCTTAAAACCGGACTGCCGGATTTATGTAGAATAAATACGCGCTAAGAATACCTACAAAAAAAACAATCACAGATTTATTTCAGTTGTCTTTTAAAAAAATAAAAAACAACAACTTTGAACGGCCTTGATGCCCACAATATAGGACTTTTAGAAAAAAAAAAGTCACAACGTCGCCGTATGGTTGTTACAAATTTACTTTTATTTTTTTTAATGGATTCAGGATCTTAGAAACCAAGCAGATCTATGAGAGGGCCTGAATATTAAGTAGCTTAAGAAAACAGCTACTTTTAAACAATTCTATGAAATACAAATTCTTTTTTTTTTTTTTTGGCAAATTATGGTATTTCTTCCCATTGTCTTCTTTGTCCACAAACCAAATAATAATATGTTCAGCCGTAGCATACAAAGTAAAAAGATTTATATGCAATAAAAAGTATTAGCTCTATATAAATACATCAGTTCAAAAGTTTGGGGTCACTTAGAAATCTCCTTGTTTATGAAAGAAAGGCAAATAACATGAAATGGATCAGAAATCCATCTCAGTCGGGGTTAGTGTTGTAAATGACTATTGTAGATTGGAATATCACTCCCATCACTCCTGTGTTCCAATGGCCCTCTATCACTCCCATCACTTCTGTGTTCCCTGGCCCTTTATCACTCCCATCACTCCTGTGTTTCCAATGGCCCTTAATCACTCCCATCACTCCTGTGTTCCGATGGCCCTTTATCACTCCCATCACTCCCGTGTCCCAATGGCCCTTTATCACTCCCATCACTGCTGTGTTCCAATGGCCCTTTATCACTCCCATCACTGCTGTGTGCCAATGGCCCTTTGAGTTCGCTGATCCAAGTTTAAAAGGCTAATTGATCGTTAGAAAATAGCTAAGTAACCCCAACCTTTTAACTTTATGCCAACATATTCGAGTCAGTAGTTCAAGAACCATACTTTTTGATTTGTACTGTTGCGTTCTGATAGAAGAACAGATAAAATGTTTGCAGCCACCAGGAAACTTCTCATTTTGGAAGAAAATTGACAAAGTAGGTGCCAGATTACCGGTTTGTCTTCTCTTACTACATGGAAAGTGACTTATAAGCGGAACTCCAAGGTTACTAGATCACGGATCTGAATAGTGTTTAGTGGATCCAGATGTGGTCCTGCTGATGGAGTAAATCCAGACCCGGAACATATGTAACATCGATGAGACCGGCACCGCGCTACCCGAGACTGCAGGAGCCAGGAAATCTCCCCCCGGAGAGCGAGAGAGAATCAAACTCTTCACTAACAGTTACATTGTAGTTATTTATTTCCTTTCTCATAGTTACGTAGGGTCCATCTTCATACAAAAGTCTGTTTCTGAGCTCCGTCTGCCCCTCTATCCTGCCCTGATGCCCCTCTATCCTGCCCTGATGCCCCTGGTTTCTAGGAGCTGGGAACGTTTGCTGGGTATGGGGGTATCGTGGGGCTCTAACAGCCCTAAAACCCCGATAATGCGTATAGAAACAGGAAAATTTGATTTAAAAATTGTGTGAATTTGGTTCACATTCTAAATACATGAATTACATGAATAGCTACCGATGGGTTACAAAGTCACACAAATGATTCTGCAGAATCCCCCCGGGGACCACACAGCTATCATAAGCATTAAAGCGACGGCTTTTATCCCAATATAATTATTACAATTACCGGATCGAGAGAATCTGTCACAATAAAATCTGCTTACATAAAAGGACGTTGTATCCAGCTTTTGCTGGGTGCCGTCTTAGGCCTGATTCAAAAGCGATTACCGCTGCAGCCGCCATCCTCTATCACGACCGTCGGGATATGACATCATACCCCAGAGGGCTGTCCAGTGGCGTATTCTGACCTAGGCTGACTTGGCGGGTCCAAGGTGGCGGCACAAGCCGCAGAACCAGGGGGCAGGTCCTCATCTTGGGCAATCAGGGCCCCTGGTGCCCCCAACTGGACTATTTACACCATGGAGGTGCACAGCCTCCACGGACTGCATCAGAAGGTGCTGCCTATCGATGATGGGATAGGAATCCAAGACCAAGGACTCATTAAGACCCGAGTCTTACATCGTGACAAAAATGGGCAGATTAGACGGGCCGAATGGTTCTTATCTGCTGTCAAATTGTATTTTTCTATATTGCGCGCCTTTAAGTGTGAATTTTTTCCCCATTTAAAGAAAATAATACGATCAAATCCGTTAACAAAATATTAAAATATCACCACTTTCAAAAAGAAAAAGGGATGATCTTCACATTACTTCATCATTACTTTTACTCCCAAAAGGATACATTTTCATTACCTAAGGGATCGTAAATTTCGACATAACACTTTAGTTACCAAAGCACACTGTTAACACTTTCAGCACCAAAGAGGAGCCATAGAGAATGAGTGTTTGCTTTGCTTTGCTTTTGTATCTCACTAGAATATTTTGGGGTAATTAACCAGGTTAAAGCACGTGATGAATGTGTTTTATATGTAGCGACGCAATATTCCATGGGAAGGACAGCGTTCTCTCTCTCCGGCTTCTCGAAGCGCTGCTTGGCTTGTATATCACATCCAGAGGGAGAAGAGCCGGCCGCCGGGGGAATAACCGGCACGTAATCTGCGAGTTGCACTCGTTGTTAGGGCGGACTGCGGGGACCGAGCGCTTTGGGGGTTTATATTCTATTATTAATCTTCTGCTCTGGGCCCACAGGGTATTATCACGACCAGAAAAGACAAAAATAAAAAACTCAAGGTGCTCATTAAATTACGTATACGGGAGATGTTCTCATTTCTGGATGAACCGTTAGCATTAACCATCTGGCCGCCATATTTAGTAAAGTTACCAACACCAGCGGGTTTCCTAGCCATACTCCGCATAAAGATGCCTTTGCGGCTTCCACATCGGTGACTGAAAGATACAGAACCGTGTGGGAATTACAGGACGGTCACTTGCTCCTTTTTTTGGTCAGATGTATAGAAAAATACAAGCAGATAGTTTTGATCATCTTAAAAAGGAGGTCCTGGTCTCCAGGTAATGTCATGCTTTGAAGACTGTGCCAGCGGGTTGTAGGGACATCTTGACCCCTGCTATAGAAAAGCGTCCACAGAGAACATAATGGTTCTAAACATCAAGACACAAGAGGGTCGGATTCTGTCGTTCCCTCACCATGATTGTTCACGGAACACAAAACTGAAACTAATCTGACAGTTTTTCCACGAATGCCCTACCAGTCAATAGCTTGGGGGTCGCAGCGCTGTCTTCATGGACAGCAAGAATATTTCTAGCTGTAACAAAAGGGTTTTCCAATGATCAAGTAGCCTTTTAAACTTAAACTTGGATCAGCGAACACAACGTGCCATTGGAACACAGGAGTGATGGGAGTGATAAAGGCCGTTGGAACACAGGAGTGATGGGAGTGATTAAAAAGGCCTTGGGAAACACAGGAGTTTTGGGAGTGATAAAGGGCCACTGGGACACAGGAGTGATGGGAGTGATAAGGGGCCATTGGGACACAGGAGTGATGGGAGTGATAAAGGGCATTGGAACACAGGAGTGATGGAGTGATAAAGGGCCATTGGAACACAGGAGTGATGGGAGTGAATAAAGGGCCACTGGGACCAGGAGTGATGGGAGTGGGAACAGAGAAGGGGCCTTGGAACACAGTGATGGGAGTGATAAAGGGCCATTGGGACACAGTAGTGATGGGAGTGATAAAGGGCCTCTGTACGCCTATGAAGAGATTCCATTTTAAAAAAAAATCAGCCTTTTCCAGCAACAATAGTCATTTACAGCATTAACCCCGTCTGTGCTGGATTTCTGGTCTACTCCATGTTATGACAAAATTAGCTTTTCTTTCAAAAACAAGGTAGTGATTATAATTTTTTTTATTTTTTTTTGTTTTAACCTGGGCCAACGAAAAGCTCATGTGGCTCACATCTGACTATTGGGCCCCACCAGTTGGAACAAATATCTTTACTTATTGTGACTTAAAATCCAAGTTTCTGTTCAGCCAACCAGCCAGGATCCGGCCAGCTGCAAACGACCAGGGCAGCGGACTTCGCCTTCTATTAAGAAATCAGAAAGAAGAATTCAAGTCCATTTTCCTTGGGCATGATGTGGGCACGTGAATTACTGAAGAGAACATCTCACAGGGCCCTCCCTCGGAGTTTACACACACATATACATTATATATATATACATTATATATATATATATATATTATATATATATATATATATATATATATATATATATATATATATATATCACAGCCGCTTTCCCAATCTCAGTTTTTCTTTTACTCTGTTAATGGTAAAAAATTGTGTTAAAAAAGATAACACAAAAAGAAACATTAATCCTCAGTCTTAAGCGCCCTGTGACTTCCCTAAATAAACCATTTTCTTTAAAAACAGTAAGTCTTTTTCAGTGTAAAAATAAGTGAAAATAAGAATCTTCCAGTTCTTTTTTTCCCCCCTATTTGCAGATTTTACACAAGAACAAAAGGCTGGAAGCAAGCTGACTGCCAGCTATGCATAAAAATCAAGCTTATTTTTGTTCTTATATGTCTTTTCTCGCTTCCAGTCCCTCTTCAAAAAACACAAGAACACAAAAACACAAGCTGCATTCTGTTGGTTTTGGGAACACAGAGCAGATTGACAGCCCCGAAAACCACGCAATATAGCGTGCAGTCTAACACCCCCAGCAAAGCCTCCACGCTCGGGGGTCCGATAAAAAAACAAAACCAATGCAGAGTACGAGACAAAGAATAAAAAATAAACCAGTGCAACCAACAGCATATAACGTGTAGAATAAAAAATATTAACCATTGCTTTGAAGAACACACAACCTGATACAGAATACACTTAGTTATATACAGCCCAAGTGTGAGACAGAGTGTGTTTTAATTTGCACTTCCTAAAAATAAATAACATAAAACAAATAATTTTATTCATAGCCTAAAATTTGCTAATATATATATATATATATAAATATAAAAAATCAATTAAGTGCATTCTGTCTATATCATTTTATTTAAAGATTTAGGTTCTTATAGCCATAAGTGAATCTTACATTTTTAGCAAAAGAAGCCTTTTTATTTAAAAATCTTTCCTTGGGGACGACGCACACGATTAAGGAAGATCCGTCATGCGCCGTTCTTGTTGCATGTTGGCAACTTCCCACTTTAGCCACCTGGTACCAGGTCCACTAGTGAGAATTTAACAAATTTAACTCGGATTTCCACCAAAATAACGTTGAATGCCACCGTATTGAACTAGGACCCTCAAAAACACTATGGAGAGCTTCACCATCTTGAAGTCCCCCCTTTTTCCAGTTGAGGTCCATTAGGATCTTCCAAGGTGGAATACCATTTCCTTAATTTGAGCCACCATGGAAATTAAAGAATAATAATGTTTTTTTTCCTCTGATGCCCTTTTTTGTAGATGAATAAACAGGGTTTCACTTAGGATCTCCACCTGTCCACGTTGGCGGCAGCTGCTGCCAGTCTTGGACCACGCACGCTTGCATCATGGCAGATACATTAATACATGGATCTTCATGCAACTAACGCAATGCATTCTCCTTACGGGGCAGGGTTTGGGGGCATTTAGAGTATATGGGATGGTATGAAGAACTTAAATATTTGCTACAATAGGATACTCGGGTTTACTACTACGAGGGAATAGAGTTCTGGTTCTTATAGGCACGCAGCTCCAGATGGAACGTTTTGGTGCGAGGGACTTGAATGACACCACGGGAATTACATTTTCAACAAATTTGCTGGTTAAATTGTAAAACAGAGACACCTGCACTGCCAGAGGGGACCGAATCTTTGTTTGCTCTCTTCATCGACTATTAAAAAAAGTTAACCCAATAAAATCAGCGCCTTGTGCCTAAAGGTTTTTATTCCGTTGTTATTATTTTAACAAACTGCAATTTCCGCTTCCTTGGAAACTAACAAGTCCTGAAACATCACGCATATTTTTCATCATCTCAACGGCGCAGAACTAAAACATATGACTGTAGGCACGGGGGGGGGGGGCGCGGACAGAGCTCATTGCATATTCAAAAATAAATAAAAGGGATATTAAGTTTTAGAATGAGATTTCATTCGGAACCGTATTCTTTCCCAGGTAAGAAGCCGTATATAAAATGTTTTACGCCTATCTAACGATCACAGCTTCATATTGGCTGGGAATTCCGATGGTCATTCACCAGCCAGCTAGACGCTACTGCTGACCACTTTTATCTCGCGCATGGGGGGAAACAAAATGTATCTGATTGTTGTATCCAGATGTGGAGCCAGATTTTTATTGATATAATTAAAAAAAAAAACCTTTATTAGGTTACTTTTTTCTGCATGAACAGAAAGTATTTAGAAATAAGAGGGAGACCGGCATGGTCGTTAGTAGCTTAACGGGAGATGGGGTCTGTAATCAAAGCGGATGCCGTTATTAAATTATATTTACTATATCATACCGGCACGTTCCATAGCGCTGTTACAATAGAGGACGGTGAAAAATACCTAACAATGACATTAAAACTGACAATATATGACACTGGCGATAGCATTAACACACGTTAGAAAAGCAGACACGGAAGGTGGCACAACAAACAATCTACGGCTCAGCTTTTAATTCTATTATCCCTCCGGTTGAATGGATCCGTTTGAGCCAATGATACTATCCGGCCGACGCGACAAAAGGTGCCAATTCTCAGTATAATCTCTGTATTTTAACCCAAAGTTCTTTTATGATGTAGCCGAGTTGCGTGGGGAAGATGCTGCATTGTTGAGCAAACCGGTGGCTTTCCAGCTGTACTTGAGATACGACCGGGGCAAGCTTATAAACAGAAGAACGTCAATGGGACTCCCCAACCTATTTCTAGGTGTTGGACCAAGGTTCTCAATGGATAAGGTTGAAGAAGGACGAGTTTCCATGTAAAATGGGAAATATTGTGAAACGATTGTCCCTTAATTCTCTAGGTCTTCTAAGGGCTTAGCGGTCGGTTTTCCTGCATCTTTCAGTGACAGCCAAAATGTAGAGCCTAGGGGACAATGGGCATCGAGGAGTTGAAGCTGTAGCTCCACTGCAGGTAGGTAGCATTGCGTGGATTGCTTGGAGTACATAGGACCATCTTTACTGCAGCAGCTGCCCTGAGTGCAAGTGTGAGTGCTCCCTAGCCCTTGCGTTTAACAACTACTATCACATAAGGCCAATTTCTTGCCTTGATAAATGAGGACCAACGTGCTAACTCTCCGTCGGAGGTCTCAGACTCCAAAGGTGAAACTATCAATGGAATTCAAAGAATTATAGGACAGGATTCTGGAATACATCATTCTGAAATAAATGGGGGGGGGGGATAATTATGGGCAGTTTCAATTTAAAGCATGCCATATGTGTGTAGCACTTAAAAAACGGCACTCAACTGGTTAAACCATTTTTCTGTTTGAAGGGAAAGAAAATACAGTAACAGAGTCCCTTTTGCTCCTAGGATTTGCCACAGTTTTCACCCCCCCCCCCCATGTCTTAATAAAAGCAGCCAGTAAGGTAATCTGTCCGAAAAAAAACATGCGAAGGGGGTGAAATCTCACTAACAGGTGGAGAAAAAAATCTCTTGATGGCTGATTTTAGAAGGAAAAAAAAAAAAGATGAGAAACATGATCTTTTGCTTTATGGCATTTTCTACCGCAGGAAACTCATACAGAAACGACCGATTCTCTTCTAGTTGGAAGCAGAGAACACAATTTCCTACGTTTTGCACGCTTGGATCTGAACGATTCCCTGTGTTTTATTTATTAAACATTTTATCAGGAAACCATTAAGAAAACTTACATACTATTGGAAATGGGGCATATATATATATCTATATAATATATATATATATATATATATATATATATCTATCTTATATATATACACAGGGAAGCCAACTGGTAACTTCTCAAACTATTAGATTTTATTTATATGGCACCAACATTTTATGCAGCGCTTCCTATACATATATATATATATATATAACACATATATTCAAGGGGTTTGACAAGACGAGAATTGCCAGACTAAGACAAGCCGATACATTAGCTGGAGAGAGCTCGGCTCGCAAGCTTACAATCTTGAGTGTAGTTGATCAGCATTTCCCATGATCCTCCGCTGGCCACCGGTTGGCCAAAGGCTGCTGCAGATCATAAAAGTAGCCGTTCAATAATACGAGGGTAACCTGTGGCTAATCCATTATATATTTATATATGCAGATAAAAGGCAGACTTATTGTTTCAAATCAGAATGCTGTTCAGGCGATGAGGGGTAAAGACTGCAAATACCCAAGCCAAGTCCCCAAGCCCTCCAGGCTCGCCGTTCCCCCTTACGTACATCTGTTACCGACCGGCACATATATATCACGCAGGACGTCCAATGGAGATAATCAATGACTTAATCAATAAATTGATTTTATTTCTGAGAGTTTATACCCATTCCATTCCACTACCCTCCCCGCCAACACAGTATTCTTTCCTTCTCCCAACCGTCAATTTTAATCCCTCTCTCCTTCCCTCGATCTTAAAGGGGGCCACCGTTTGGGGCCCTTGTGGATTTGCCTGGACAGCCGCCCCCTTTGGTTCTGCCTTATAAGCCGCCCGGCCAGAGCTTTGTTTAATCAATCAACATAAAAACATTGCATTTTATTACAACGGAAATAGACTTTTTCGGTGAACCGACTACGTTCTGGTGGTAATATTGGCGACATATTGCCCAGCGTACCGCTAAGCTGCGAAGTAATACAAAGATGCCTCTGGCCCTTAAACAGTTGTTGTTTTATATAGCGCCATCAAATTCCATAGCGCTGTACAATGGGTTTGCTAGTTAGTCGGCATGCCCTAGAGTTTTTACCAGCCCCTTACAACACAAAGACGCCGATGATTATGGTATAGTAATGTATTGGCCAACAAACCAAAAATGTTGATGCTACGTTACAATACCGGGTTTCAATCTTTTGTTACGCCACTATAAACATGGGTTTTCATTAAAAGTTATAGAAAATGTTTTAAGTCCAGAGAGGCTGCTTAGTTCCTCCTTCACTGGTAACTTCACGCTGTTACAATGTCGGTAGCCAAAGTCCCAAATCGCAGGACAGCTGGTCACAGAGCGGCGAGTCGGGGGCTACGTTGTTTCAATAAACCGTCTCCACCTTGTCTTCTGCTACAGAGCGGCCAACCTGTTGTGCATCTACGCCACTCCGCACATGGCTCAGCATAATGGGATTTGCAGTCCAACAAGTAGCCCAGTGGCTGCTAAACCCCCCCGCTGTAACGTAGAAAGAGCCATCTGCATTCATGCAACACGGTAAGTCAGCAACAACCATAAAGAAGCTAAAATAACGCATAAATCTAGGGTTTTCCCAGAACAATATCGAGACAATGGCCAACAGAATGCCTTTGAAGAAGCAGCAAGACGTTTCACCCACGCTGAATAGAATAAATACACATATATGTACGTATAGATACCATGTTTTGGGGTTTTTTTTTTATTTTTTCTTAGGGCTTACACAATACGGCCAACAAAAAAAAAAAAAGTTTGGACAGCCCGGGCTATCAGACGGCAACCATTGTCTGGGTAATCATTAAAGGGATAATGGTATCCTGCATTGTTACGCTGCCGTGAAATTTCCAGCTAGCCCATCCAATCAATGCCTTAACCCTTTGACTGTCAGGGGGCTGTGTAATCCCAAAATGCTGCACTCTGTTCTGACGGTTAACCCTTTCCGAGGGGGTCAGACGTGCCCGGCACTCAAGGGGTTCAAGGGTACGGCAACAAATGAAAACGATTGGTTAAGCCAGACTAAGCGAGACATTTAAATTATTATAATCGAGGCTGTAGGGAATGCAAACCAATGGCTGCCCCCCCCCCCTAAATCTTTGGAAACATCTAAACACTTTGGTCTCTTTAACAGAATATGAAAAGATTCTACAGGTTTCGCACATGTAACATCCACATAAACAGAGACCGTCGGGGGTTGGCAGGCTTGGGCTATAATTCGGTGCCCCTAGGTAAAACTTCAGGCTGGCACCGAGCCGTTCCCCTGGCAGACATTTGGGATACGCGCAAAACCAAATATTAAAGCGAGCTACGTGGCGTGCGGAAAACACAGCCCACATGCAACAATCTCCTGCAATAAGAGATAATGGCAATCAGTGCCCGCCGGTGCCAGGGCTTTGCTCCCAGCCAAGCGAACCCCTCGCCTGGAGCTTGCGGCTCTCCCTGTGTGAGCTCTGGAATCCAGCTGCCCCCTCCTCCTCCTCCTCCTAATCTTTCCCTCCCAGTGCAAAGAAGCTGCCAAAGAAGGCAGAATTCCAGCCTCTCCTTACCTTTTCTTTTCACCAGGAGGATTCCTTAAGATGCATTTTCTGCAAGTAGAAGGAAGCCGGGGGGACGAATCAATGGAGACCACAAGGCGACTTTCCTCGCAATCTCTGGCCCTTGGTGTGAAGACACTGGGACAACATCAAAGCAACTTTAGGGGGAACACTTTAGGGGCCTATTGTCTGCCTCTGTACTGATCTGCTTTCCTTGCGACTCCCCCTCTGGCCGCTGGGAGACTTGGTACGGCCCAGGCATTCATGCCAAGTAGCTTTCACACATGGAAGCTTGTCTCAGGCAATTGCTGACAAGCCACAAACAAGACATTTTCCCTCCCCCTTTTCCCTCTCTCTCCCCCCCCTCTTCCTTCGCCCTCCTCCCTCCTCTTTTTTTTTTCCTCCTTCTTCTAAATGCAAAAAGCTAAAACTCCAGTGACAGACAGGCAGAGGGTGCAATGCAAGCAGTCGCTGCGCTATGTAGGAGCTATAAAAACCCACACAGGCTAGGGGTTTGTGTGGGTCTGTGGGGGGAAGGGGCAGAATTGCCCTCCTTTATCCCAGTAAAAATGGCAGCAGAGGAGCTCATGACGAAAGCATTGTTAAAAATCAAGGACACCAACTCCTAATTATGCTAAGATCCTCCGCCGCTCGCCGTCGCTCCGCTTACTTTCTTCGCGGTATAATCCTACATTTTTTTGGGAGACACGGGGTTAATCAAGTACTTTTGTTCAGCACTACATAAAAAACTGATTTTCCCATTTTAGAATATTTTATTTTGTAGAGGGACATTTTTTTTTTACCACTAGGCCTCTTAGCTACCATAAAACTACAATTACAATTAATTAAAAAAAAGTATATTAATTTTTAAGGGAGATTCCAATTTTTCATTTTTAGGCAATTTTTTTTTTAATGCGAACCTAGCCCTTTTGGTATAACATTATGAAATATACTCTCTATAAATGTATTTACATTGTATTGTATAGAATTTACAAGTTAGGGAATAAATAATAAAAAATCCACGTTCACCGGTACTAAATATTGTTAAAAAATCACCTGGCAAGGAAAAATCTTCTTTCTACCAAGGTCAACAGCGCTGCACCCCAAGGCACCTCTCTCCTGCATCTTTACTTATTTACTTTGGTTGTTGCTAAGATTGGTGACTCAGCCGGGTTTATTAAAAGGGACACTCCGGTCATTATATGCACTTTTATATACAGTACCGTTCAAAAGTTTGGGGTCACTTATCACTCCTGTGCTCCAATGGTCCTTTATCACTCCCATCACTCCTGTGTTCCAATGGCCCTTTATCACTCCCATCACTCCTGCTGTGGGTCCTTTATTCACTCCCTATCACTCCTGTGTTCAATGGCCCTTTTATCACCCCATCACTCACTGGGTTCCAATGGCCCTTTATCACTCCCATCACTCCTGGGTTCCAATGCCATGTTGCATTGCTGATCCAAGTTTAATTGATTGTTAAAAAACCCTTTTGCAATTATGTTACAGCCAGAAATGTCCTTGTTTTCCATGAAAACAGACCAGTGACCCCAAACTTTTGGTAGTGTATACGATAGCTGAAAGGTCACTTCAGGTTTCACCCTTGCAAATGTATTGTAGGATTGTGCATTAAGCATACTATCCTTACCGTCAGTCAGCTCCAATATTGGTTCAGCAAATGTCCCAGGCCAGGGGTCTAACGAGACCCCCGTGCACATGTGCGGAAAGCGCTCCTATTGACTTCAGTGTGGATGCTGCAGCTTCTCCATAAGTATATTTTTTGTCAGCTTTGAACAATACACATGAAAATACTTCCAAGGCCCTTTCATATGCATTGGTTGCTAAGGCGGTTCCCTGGGCCATCTTTAAATCTCTCCATGCGTTTTTATTCCGCTCCGGGGTTCCGTGGGAAGACCGGGTAAGAACCCCTACCGAGCAGTCTGCAAATACCCGATATCTGTGCTGATCCCAGACATTTAACTAACAGGGCTGGCACCATATCAGGCTTATAAACCCTATTACTGCCACATTAGTATTTACAAGAAAAATATTACATTTTGAAACATTCTAAACCGCTACACCCCCACCCCCCCCGAAGGAAACGTAGTAACCATTCTCACCGGATTATAAATACATCAATGCTAAGAGCTAAAGTAGTTTGACATTTTCTGTGTTTTATTCTGGATCGGCTTCTGTAACCAAAACTTTCCACGTCGTTTAAACGTCCTGCGGGATTCCACCAAAGGTGATTTAACTGCCTTATAAAATCTGAATAACTTAACAAAGGGATTACCGAGGCCATGAGGCTTACTCACTGAGCTGTGATCTCATAATAAGCCAATGAAAACATTCCACTCACCCTCAGTTATGGAACATCCAGGTAAGATTGGTTCTTGTAGAATATTTCCATGTGTAATACCCTGCGGAGGAGCTGGGGGTCTTCTCCCCTTTTACTGTGGGGGCAAATGAGAAGGCTAGCATGTAACTGGGTTACTGCACGGACCCTCGGCCATTTAAAGAGAAATAATTTAATGCCCCCGACAGCTTCGTCAAATAATAATCCATATTGGGGTGCTTTGTGAGCGTTCCTGAAAATGTAATTTACATATATTTTAAGCACTTGAAACAGCCAATCAGTAGCAAGAAATCCCCCCATTAAAACCAGTCCCTCCAGGACATTCGGTGAGCGAGCCGGACGCCAAGTCGGCGGTAAGTAAATCACGCGGCAGGAGAAGTGTTCCTCTGAACGTGGCAAATAGCAGGGTGGCAAAAGGGGCAAATGCATATGGATACATTAAAAGGGGAAGAGACAATAATAAGATAGTTGAGAAATCATTCAATTTACATCATCATCATCTTTTATTTAAATAGCGCCAATAATTGACGCAGCTCTTCATACAATATTCAAGGGATCTGACAGAACTAGAAGAAGTGACAGACTAAGGAGTGGGGGGAGGGGGGGGGATAGAGAAATAAGGTATGGAGAATGGCAGAGGTAGCGCCTATGGAGAAAGGGAGAGGTAGCGCCGTGGACCCACGCGGGGACTGAAAGAAACGTGCGGGGGGTAGGATTAGGAAAAAAGTACACAAAAGTAAAAGGGCAGAAAGAGAGGCGGAGAAAGATTCCGATTAAGCATTGCGGGTATAGAAGGGATACCCAGAGCGGGCGTCCTCTACTAAATAAGTGATTAAATATATAGAGACAGTTTTTCACCTGACCCATCTACACTTTAGACAACACAGGGTCAGGTTCACCTGCGGGGAGATGGGGGCTTTAAGGAGGGCTGCAGTCAGTATAGAGGACCAGGTTAGGAGTTAAGGGGAGCAGAAAGAAAAAATAAAGTACAGCAGGCCTAAGAGAAGAAAGGCTTGACGTACATTTAGCGATGAGTAAGAGAATGGCGCATAGATGAGGAATACCCATACCGGATACACAGGGGCAGAGCGTAAACTTATAATACACAAAACAGATAAATATGGAGATCTCCCATAACGCGGATTTCGGTTTAAAATCACCATAGCGGGGGTACAGAGAAACTCAACATTTCAGACCCTTAATAAAAGCCCCCAGGGAGGGACTGCAATGGTGAATTAGGTTGAGAATGGTGCGCATGTTTGTGCATTCGTTTGGCTGAGAGTAGTGTGCATGTTTGTGCATTCGTTTGGCTGAGAGTAGGTAGGTGCACCAGCGGGCCAATGTTATAAAATAGATTTTATAGGGTTAAAGAATACCCCATTTGTAAAACACAAAAGGGTAGTGAATTTTGGGCCATGAATATGAAATCACAATGTACAGGAGCAGCGAGTTCATTAATTCGGTTTCTTTCTGCACCATATAGCCCTACATCCGCTGCTGGGGGTCGAGGGTTGAAAAAGCTGCATGCAGCAACTCTGCCCCCCTGTGGCCAAACCCAATACCCAGGCCCAGGATGGCAGAACCATTCAGCCCGTATAGTTTGAACATTTTTCCTGATGTAGAGACTCGGACCTTAGACATTGGTCCCTTCTCAGATTCAGCGAAGATGTATGCCTATCGCATGCATGTTTAAATTGACTTACTTAGTAGCCTCTACCACTTCTGCTGGAAGACTGTTCCATGTCTCTTTACTGTGTTCTAAATAATGTTGGTATTACTAAATATAGCATTTAAAACATCCTTATGTTTTTCTAAATTAGGCACAGAAATAATTAAGCCATACTTTTGTTCATTTTTTTTGTCAAACGATAAAAGAGGACACAGATAGGCTGGAAAACTGGTTGCCATAGCAATTGGAATAAAATATATATTTTTTTTGAATCCCTCTATTTCCATAAGTGCAAAACTTCAGAGGAATAAATACAGATCGGAAAGTTTATTTGCTTTACATTCTAGAATAATAAATAATCAACTAAAAGTATAACGCTGGTTAAAAAAAAAAAAAAGTTTAAAAAGCTCTAATAAAAAAAAATCCTTTTCCTTGCCAACAAATGTTGCAGAAACTGCATAATATAAATAATATAATAATACAAAGCTGAAGGCGGGAGCAAGGCGTACATGGTCTCCCCAATGGCCATCCATGGTCTGTGACACATGGCCAATGGACCAACTTGGGCTTCATATCCCACCTTGAGCTTCTAGGCATAATATAGGTCAATGCAGACCCCGTGGGAACCCTATAGAATTATTACCAGACACGGACAAGGTGTGTTTATAGGTTCCATAACAAAACTGCACAGGAAACATTATGTGCGTTGTGATGTCAGCGAGTAGTGCTGCTGGGTACAGAATTGTAAGCTAGTTTGAGCCTTTTGTTTCTTATGTCATATCCTACTTGTTTACCCACTGTACAGAGTTTCGGAATATGATAGCGCTATATGTGAATAAATAATAATAAAACCCTAGGCACCAGGAAGCAATTGCTAGTAACCATGGCGACCTGGCGTCTGGTTTTAGCCGAGAACTGGTCCATCGTAATATTTCCATATTCTGTTATTAGATTAGCTAAGTAGAATTCAAAATAATGAGATTTGCGATAGCGGCGTACGTGACATCAATAATATATAAAATTTTACATCTGCACAGTCAAGACCGACTAATTCCGGAATCCCGCGGCAGACGGCTTGGCCACTGACAATTTCTTGGCCATCGAAATCATTCCTTTCTGCTTGTGGCTTCTTTGCCAATGCGGTTGGTAATACAATTACATTATTTAACGCTGCTTCTCAGGAGAACGTTGGAGGACTCTGGTAGAATGCAGCATACCTGCTTTTATTTAGTAATAACTAATAATAAATGTATTCCGAGAAGATATTGCTTCCTCATTTTAAACATTCTACTGACTGCTCATTACAACGGTGAATTCAGCCAATACCTGGGTGCTACGATGTCGTCTTCCCTTTTATCTCATGTAAGCGCCCTAGCACACATATGATGTCTAAGACATACAGCGGCAGCCACGGCTCCTCAGGTTCAGCCATGTCTCCATGCCAAGTTGTCCCATTTTACCTGGGGAGGTGAATCCCACACACCTGAGCACTGCTAACTAGCACTCTCATAGCCTCTCAGAGTCACTTAGTTCTCTCGTTCTCCGAAACTTTTGGTTTTCCTATCTACTCGAGAGTCATAACCGTCTGTAGGCGAGTCCCTACCCCAACAAGCCTCAAAAGGTCATGATCGCAGACCCCGGGACTACGAAACCGGACGATTTACTATGCACCAAAGGCGAGCTCTACAATTTGAGACCCCCAAAGGCTTTAGGCAGATCTGTCATTTCCCCAAATCCTACATTTTATACACTAAACAAAGGGTTTACAGGTTAAAATAAACATCTCTCTCTCTCGTTAAGTTGCTGATTGCTGTTAATTAGTTGATGTATTACGGGGTCTTCATGAGGGTGAGGAGAATCACCACGGGACAAGAAATGGATTAGATAATGCTGGCTCTGCCAGGTAGAAAGGTTACACGGGCATAACAATTACTAATAACATAACGATGAACAGAAACAGGCGAGGAGGGCTCTGCTCAAACGATTTGGTTATTATATATATATATATATATATATATATATTATATATTACACACACATACATATATCTTCATCTTTCTTTGAAATCTTATTTCCTCAATTAGTAGATGATCAAACCTCTCTGTTTGTCCTGGGGGTCTATTTAGACTATGCAAGCAACCATGTTTTTTCCCAATTCTAAAGTTATCTAAACTGTCTCTTGGCTCTCCTCCTCAGCTTTTATCAGATTCACCTTTAAGCAATTTCTTATACAGAGAGCAGCCCCTCCCCCTTTCTGCCTTCTCCGGGTGTGCTGGTATGACATCACACCCACATTGATGACATTGCATTACTGTGTTGGCCTGTACCGCCTACTCTGGAAGTCTAGTCCAGGTATTTACTTTGTGTAAAGTAGAGATTTCTCACATTACCCCAGTCTTTCATCCTTTAAATCATGTTCCCTAGTCGTGGCACTCGTGTTTTTATTTAAAAAACATCCCTCTTGGAATTTAATTCCTTAGATATTTAAAGGTTTCTATCACGTCTCCTCTCAGTCATTGCAAATCTTTCCTGTTTAAGTGTTTTCAAACTACAAAGGCACTCACGGCAATCACTTCATACATGAATATTAACGGCACACGTCCTTCACGTTCACAGTGGTTTTGATGGAAAAAAATGTTTTGTCTCTATTGTGATGCTAATGTGCGCCGTTTTCCTTTCCATGGTAGAACTCCGCACCATGTGCCCTCTAGTGGTAGGAAGTAATTTCAAGCATTCACTCCTGAAGACATCCTATCGCTTGACTGACATAAAATATATTTAGTTAAATTGGTTAACTTTGTGCCAAAAAAACCAAACTTGTAATAAGATACAGTATATAATAAAACATGTCTCTGAGTTACATATTACGCGTAGAGCTGCAGACTGATCCACTTGGTTTTACCCCTGGGATTTAACTGTATTAACTCCCGCCACTTCTGCTAGGAGGCTATTCCACCAGTAAAGTAAAACATCCTTACATTACATCTGCAGTAAGCTTTTTAGCTTAAGCCCTTTTGTTCCAACATCTCCTGGACGATGATGTCTCCTCCTCTGAAATAAACTTTCCTCCTGTGTGTTGTTAGAGCTCTCTATGGATTTAAAGGTCTCTATTACATTCCCTTTCTCACCTTTAAACTACACGGTGATAATGTACAAATTGTGTCACAAACTAATATATCTAGTCTCTATCCTGGTTACCCCAAAAAATCATCACCCCTGTATATTTACCACAAACACCAACTATATGCCCAAAACACTATGCCCGCTCCCACATGCCCCATTTCACATCCACATGTGCCACAAGCCTCCTTCCATATACATACAATACATATCTACACGCACCGTATCTAAACCCCAAATATTAACCCATTGTTTAAATACTACACCAAATATATGACCCACATCACACTAATACCGGCCCTCATGGAAACGTTGACTTATTACTTAAAGATACACTTAGTTGAGTCACCTGCATTCAAGCAGGGATATCAACCATAACATACTGGAAGCAAAAGCCTCAACTGGGAGTCATTTATGAAAACAGAAAGGAGTCAGCTCCAGGCTGTGTGACCCTGAGAATCTGCACCCTCACCCTGAGGTAAAAACTCTGTGACTAGGGGTGAAATACTTAAATGTCCCCTTCCCTCATACAGCCACTAGGCCTCAACCCTTATATGTGACACAATGCTGCAGCCATATAAACACACATGCCCCCACTATCTGCCCCTCATTCCCTGAGGCACATCCTTGCAATTACTCGTTCCCCGTCAGGCAGTGCCTGACAAGGCGGGAAGAGAGGGTCTGGCACCAAGGTAGTAATACAGTGGAATGTACCAAGAGGAGGGGTGGCAAACATACCTTCTCCCTACAATCCCACAGCCCTCCATACAGGATCAGTAAAGGAATCTCCTACCCGGTAACAACGTTTGGCCTCCGGGGGGGGGGGGGAGTCATGTGACTCAAATAAATAGAGAGCTAATGGCCCTCAACCTGGCACTTTTGCAAGCAGCCAAGAATTGCTTTCAACCAATCAACTCTTCCTAACAGGCAGACAGTTATGAGAAGCTGCTTGTGATTGGCTGGGGACACGTGTTTCTCCGTGCCCACAGACAATGTAAGTTTATTGATTGGGGAACTTCCCCGGGGGCAAATAAGTGGATGAGGATTCTTGTGGGGGCAATTACAAAAACTGCCCAAGACTTCCCACAGGACGGGTATAAATGATAAATGGTGCAGCCTAACTACCGTATATATAAATATATATATATAGTATACGCATATATAGCATATATATATATATATAATAATATATATATATTGCATTTCCTTATATAGCGCCAGCAGATTCCGTAGCGTTGTCACAATCAGTGGAATAATTTAAAATCACAATAACAAACTGAACAAAAAGAAGAAGAGGGCCCTGCTCCCGGCAGCTTTCTCATATATTATGGATACCAGATGGGATGAAAAAGAGACTTCTGAGGTCCCCAGAGCTTATGTAACGTAACCTTACTGGTGAGAGACAAGGGAGGAGAGCTGGAGGAAGCTCCAGGAGCACCGAGCGCTGCGGCGTCTGACAAACACGAGCCCCTGGAGGAAGCCTTTTCCCCTCTAAATCAATTCATTTCACTATATTTCAGCCTCCCTCTGCCGGCCATAAAATGCTCGGCGAGGGAGATTATCATAAAGACTTAGATGTTCTAAGGAGCTGCTGTGCCGGAATGTTCTGCATAATCTGATGTTATGCCGCAGTAGAACGCCAGCTGAAGTCTGCCGAGACTCTGCCGAGTTCTGCGCCCCGACATCCGAGGATGTTATTATCGTTTTTATGAATTGATTCGTGCAGCGGCAGCATCATTCCGGGGAAAAGCTTTTCCCTCAAAGAGATGCCCTTATTGCCATCAGCGGCGGTCGTTAAGTCCCAATGACTCTCGACGTGACCTTTAATGAACGTTGAAGATAATGCCAAGGCTTTTGTAGAGACCCTTCGATGTCTTCATGTCCTTGTGGAGGGAAGGTTTCTAAACAGGTGGCGAGAGGCTCGTGTTTTTTCCATTGGGCATGGGAGATAAAGAAAAACACCCTAAATAAGACTCTATATGGGAAGACAGTAATGATCATATACCATACCCTATACCAAGATGGGTCAGGAATGGCCTGGTGGTCTATGACTTGTCTTAATGTCCTGTTAATGAAGAGTTTTGCAGCATTTTGTGTGTTAAACAATACTTTTAAGGGATAGTTTATTGTGCCTGACAGCCTCACTGATGGAGAACCTTCTTCTTTAGGTAGAAGCTGCAGCTTCAAACCTCTTCTGGGGTCCAGCGATTCTCACCACTGATTGGCTGCTTGAAGCCATTGAAATGAATGGGAGCACTTTTGAAATATGCACACGGCCGGTCTCAGTAGACCCTTCAAAATGTTTGCAGAGCCAGCATATAAAACGGTCAATTTTTTCTAATTTTTTTTCCTACAGGATAAGTCTCATTTCCATTTTTTCCACTTTTCCCCTTTTTTTAATTACTGTTGACGTTCCTTTCAATATGAATTCATTTTTAGATTTATTTATATTAATTATTTTGAGGCTGTAGAAACAATACTTGATCTTGTGTTCAGCAGCCATCTGTCGGCCATGATTATATCATTAGGCGGCCGACGGCCTTAAAGTGCCAGGGTCGCCTCGTTGTCCCCAGTCCGGCCGTGACTGGAGCAAGTTTAATTTAAAGTGGCAAGCTGGGGTCAGGTTAAGGTGCGGGGTCAGAGTCACAAACATGCGCTGGATCTGGATGGCAATTCATATAAAAGGGTCACAGCAAGAGGTCTAAAGGACGGAGTGCGTGGAGCAGGTCACAGGGGAATAACTACATCTCAGCCGAGGATTTCATTAAACAAACTCAGCAGCTGACACCTGAGTGTTACAAAATGAATACAACGAATCGATGGGTGGAAATTATCGACTGCCATAAATTTAACGTCCATTCCTTCTGTGAAGGATGCATTACATTCATTGATTCTTCATTCTTTCGCTGTGACGGGTCTTCCTTCCTTTTCCTTACAGGGAAAGCTGTTATGTGATCAACTAATTGTTATGTCGTGTTTACCTGTTGTACAGCTCTGCGGAATATGATGGCGCTATATAAATAATAAGAGGAATGCAGATTTATTAACGAAAAAGTTGCTTGAACTATGAGCAGCTGAGCGGCCAATACTTCCCTACTATGCCTAGGGGCATAGTTGTAAAATATTTACTGCAGAGCAACATGAAAATGAAGTGTGCCATGTAGGAGGCATCAAAAGAGACATCGGGTCCATATGCACAGAAACCGCTGCGAATGAAGATCTTCTGATCTCGCACCATCTAAGGTGGCTGCAACCAGCTGGGTGGTGCCTCATTGCCCAGTGGAGTCACCCAACCCTAGAAGATCCTCCTGGTCTCTGAGTTTCATATAACGCTTGTTACATTGTTCCCGTTCTAAAAATGAAATGACTGTGATATCGGACTGTTGACCCAGTTGGAGAGTCGGGGCCAGAGAGCAATCCCACATGGGGCATTCCGTGCACTGTGTGGATGAGGCTCTTGAGAGTGGTCATTCGGTATGAACTGCCCTGGGTGGGGTGAATTGGAATCTTTCAGGTTACAAAGTTACTAAAAGAAAGAACCCCATTCCACGGAACAAACAGCTTTACTTTTCTTACAGAATCTTCCTTATGAGAGCGTCCCTGGAAAATGTAGCAATCTTAAAACAGTATTTCACTATAATTTCTTCCTCATCCTGCGCGGTTTGCCAAGTCACACGATCTTCAGGGAAATCCCTCCAGCAGCAGAGCCATTCCATACACTGATTCATTCTTCAAGGCTCCGGGCCAAATGTACACATGTGAGAACACAAGATAAGGAACAGCATGTGTTGTTCACAATTTTGGCATACAGGCGGTTAATTGTAAGGAAGAAGTCACATGAGGGCAACTTGCAGCATGCTGACGGACTATAACTCCCATCATTTTCACCTAGTCAGCGCCTGGCTAAAGATGATAAGGATTATGGTTATAATTCATAAAGGGGTTTAACGAAGTACTGGAGGGCAAAATTGTTCAAACAAGACCCCCAATCTAAAACTAGATGGTCGGAGGCTCAGATGTAATATAAGGAGGTTTTACTTTGCTTAGAGAGTGGTAGATAAATGGAACGGCTTCCAAGCAGAAGTGGTAGCGGTTATTACAGTGAGGGAATTTAAACATGCATGGAATAGACATATGGCTCCTGAATCTAAGGAGCTGGGGGTTATTACAGTATACAGTGCTTGGGGTTATTACTGTATACAGAGCTTGGGGTTATATTACTGTATACAGCGCTGGGGGTTATTA
>VKOC01000002.1:1178864-1190519 GCA_009364415.1 Spea multiplicata | reverse complement strand
TTAAGTCTTCGGCCGGCCCTAGGTGTCGGGACTAACGCCTGTAAACTGCAACAGGCAGCCAGGGCAGCTGCCAGGGGCGGGGGTGCCAAAAGCCCCCGATGTTTGGGGAATACCTGGGAACTTACTGGATCAACACTCAAATCCTCTGGGTCGTGGGAGCGTCTTGACACGCCCCATTCCCCGCCCATTTTCCATTTAAATATGCCCACTGACATCACCAGAAACGCCCCCAGCGTCAGTGGGCAATCCTGGTCTCCAGGTGGGCGGAGCTCAGAAGTTCCCAGGTCGTGGACACGCGCATTCTAATAGTATTAAAACTGTGCGAGTTCGATGATGTTGGGTGACACCAGGGCTTCTTTCTTGGGCTCTATTTGATCTGGGACTGGCCCTTCAGCGAGCGTTAACCAAAGATCCACTTTATTTAACCTTTTCATTGCCATTGGGGAGGGTTTTTTAGTATCCCCCCCGTAGAAGAATAAATCACAGACGGATCCGCATGTATTTACCCGTAACCTCTTTCGTGACGTAATCCCTTTCTAGCGGCGGGCGTTGAGACTTGATTCCGAGTTTCGCCGTGACTGGCTCTCCAGCAGGCGCGCATGTTCAGAGCGCCCAGCCAACCTTTCCGCTGACCTCGGGATTAACTCTCAGAAAATGGGGCACTCATTTAAGCCGAGCTGCTCGAGCAGCGCAACGTGACCTAGATTAGTGATTGCGAAAGCGGTCCTCCGGTCCGTCACTCACACCGGGGTAACGGGACAGCAAACAACAAATCTGCCTTCAACACTCTCCATATATAAATGTATGTGTGTGTGATATGTATATATAAATATACGTATATATATAATATACACATATATAATATACACACATAATATATTGCCATGAAAGTTTGATTACTGTGGACTAGAAGTACCGTATTAAAGGGACGTTCCTACGCCGCCTCACTAAAGAATAAGTAACATTAATTCTTTAACCTGTGATGTACCTTTAGGTGATGTTAATCCCCCCCCGTGGTCCAGATTTTAAAGGAGCCAATCAGTGGCATGAAATCACTTTCTTTGTAATGGATAGGAGTGCTTTCTGCATATGCGCATGGGGGGGTCTTGTTGGTATACCAGGTACACTATGTTGGAGTATGCGGCAGGACTCGGAGAGGGGAGTGAGGAAGGACACAAATGCTCCGAGTGGGGTTCTGCGGATCTCTCCGTACAATTAGGGCCGCAAGAACATTTAGAGGGAACGCTCGGCTATCATATACTTTGAAGGGCATAGAATGCCTGGACGGTCCCTTTTAACGAGAACGCGCCACGTTAACCCCCCAAAAATGGTGTCTTCTCCAGGCACCCCGTGATAAATGCCTCTTTCGATTCAAACACGAATCACTTCATTGATGTATAATATTCTGTATCAACCCGGTGACAAAAGCAGACCTCGGGCGTTAGAGCCTCGCTCCACTAACCCCCCCCCCCCAAAAGTCAAGCAGAAGCGCCAAGGTTAGAATGTATCTGCTTAAGTTATGTGAACTGATTATTATTACTTTAAAAATTCTACTTATAATGGAAAATTAAATGGAAAATTAAAAATAATAAAATGTTAAAAATAAAAATCTGCTACTTTTGGAAGGCATCAATTATTTATGTGCATCTGTCTATAGCTATTAGCGCTTATTGCATCTTTATTCATCATCTGTAGCGCGGAGCAGGCGGAGAGAGATATCTAATGGCACGATTCTGGAGCTAAGCCAGCAAAGTTCCACGAGCCGCTCCATCAGACTGGTTCCTCGGACTCTATGCAGCGCCAACAGTTTACTCAGCGCTTCGCACGTTAAAGGGGTCTGGCACGACTAGAACAGGGCTCTGCCAGCAAGCCTCCACGCGTCAACTGGGTCCCTCTCCCCGGCTCCTTGGCTTTTGGAGGCGATGCGTTTAATGAGACCCCCCCCGAAATCATACACAGAGAGACAAAATGGGGGCCAAACCCTGTACCTGGGGGCATTGACCTAATTTAGTGAATAAACCACCAACTTCCAAGTAAATAATACTTGCCGTTAAAAAGTCAGAAGTCCAATTGGAAACTTGGTTACCCTTCTATACCGGTGTTGGATTATGGATTTAGTCTTTGGTAGAAGATATATTTCTGATTTACCTTCCATACACGTTAGACGGGCTGTACTAAGGCTTTAGGGGTATTAGGTTCTTCCAGGATTGAGAATGTCCGGGACCCTAGTGGATCATCCATTATATCCTTAAAGAGACTCTGGGGACACGTTCCGTTAACTTGGGGAACCCTAGAGCTTTGTCGACACAGATCGGATGTTCTTAATTCTTAATAAATCAACAGTCACCCATCGTCATCTTCTGCATCGGTAAAGATGCTGCGTATTTTTGCTTGGCCGATGGGGCTGCTCCTGAGGCCAGCCATTGGAATATGTGTGGCCACGGCCATAGCCTTAAAAGAGATCTGGGCCGAGTGAGGCTCGGACCCCTCATCCACTGCACGTCGGCCAGTCGGTGCCATACCTGATATGACGACATATCCACCACGGTGCTGACGGGCAGACACGCGGGGCAGGACCGCACCGCAAACCTTCCGGCAGACTGGGGGAGGGTAGGAAGGGGAAATAATGCTGGGTATAGAGATGGAGGGAGATGATGATGATAGGGGGTGTACATATGGTGGTTGGGGGGGGCATGACATGAATTATGATGTGGGTGGGTGTGATGATGGTCAGGGGCAGCTCTAAACTTACACACACACACATAATCGAACACCTTATACATACAGACATTTACACATACACAACCAATCGATCACCATACACTTGCACATACATACACTAACAGCTACTCCAACACCATACATTTACACATACACAACCAATCGAACACCTTACACACACACACTCACACACACAGCTGTTTGACTTCCACACATACTATTTTTAAGGGGTTTGATGTGATCTCTGTTGATCTCTGTTTCCATGCGGTTATAATTTGATCCATACCTGCAGTGCAGCAGCGAGCGCGGCATCCTTTCTTAGTTATCGTCATATAATATGATAAAACTGATTTATTTTTTCTTTCACTCGCAAGTTTGTAGACCCCTGCTCTAGAACCTTGGCCTAAGCGCCCGTGCGCCTCGTCCTTCGCTACGTGTCTGCTTTCCGCGCTTCCCTCTGCCCGGCTGGCAATGTAACGGCTTTGATCTCTCGCGCTTGGAGCCGGTTAGACCGATTACAGCCAAACCAGGTTGGGCTTGTGAGGCTCAGTGGGAAGGCTGGCCCTCGAGAGATGCTTGAAGTGCTGCTGCTGCTGCTCGTGAATCGGCCCCCGAGAATGAAAAGCCATCTGCAGCTCGTGTGACAAAGGGACTCTCAGAGCGCGATCCAAAGCAAACAGCTCGGCGAGGCTGACTCGGGCACCATTCCTGCTGCCATTACCGCTTGGCTCAATGGGCCACTTCATGAACGGGGCGTTTAGCAGGCCGGGGAAAAGCTGGTGACTGATACGAGAGAGGCAGCGACGGAGAACCCATCCGGCTGCGTCTCTTTAACCCTTTAACGGACAGCTGGGATTATATTTCTTTCTGGACGGGGGGGGGGGGGAGGATGGAATCCCCGTGCTATAAGTGGTCTGATAAAACCTCTGTCGATCCCTTGGCTCAGAGTCACAAACCCTTCTGGTCGCCAATGTAATAATCTGCATATAACGCATGTAACGTGGTGAACGACGTAACGCTGGGCTGGAAATATCTAAACAACATGTGATATTTTAATTGGGCTAAATATAGACTCGGTGTAAATGAATACGGTCGTTAAAGCACTAAATCTGACCCCCCCCCAATACATTTGACCCTGTGCAATTTTTAATTTGGAAAATGATGTCTTCTGTGAGCTTATTACACAGAAGTGAAGATATAGCGGACATCACTTTCCCTATAAACATGCATGTTTGGTAATAATAGCCATAAATTTATTGAGTTATATGGCCCCATCATATTTCGCAGCGTTGCGCAATCGATGAGTAGGACGTAACAAGAAGCAAAAGCCCGAGAATTATGAAATAAATTGATGTCAAATATTAGATAGACATTTAATTATTCAGTTATTCAAATTATATTGAATAATCGTTTCAGCCTTCTAATTCATCCGCATGTTTACCGTCGCGTATGCGCAGTTTCATTGGCATGGAGCTATAGGATATATGTAATGTATATTGGAAGGTGCTGGAAGAGAGGGATTCCGGAAAAGGAGCGAGGAAGAGGTGTTCTGCGTGATAGGTGTGATGAGAGTTATAAGAAGAGATGGGCAAGCCTCTTATAAGTTTTCAACAAGAAAATACAGCAAAAAAAAAAAAAAAATACGCTTAACATGCATTCCGTATGATATGTAATAATATAAATATCTAGGAATCTTGGGGGAAAAATGTTTTTTTTTTTTTTGTTTTTTTTTTAACTCCTCGCCTGGTTAATATCCAGCGGAGGTATCTCGCCGCGCGCCGTCCGTCCTCCCCCCCCCGGAGAGTCTCCCAGCTGCTCGAGACCACTGACCCCGTTGACAGCTTCCGCAGCACCTGTTTAACAGACGAAGAGACGGAATACTCCAGGCTCTGCAGACCGGTGCTTATTAGCCGGTAGCTGCTTCGCTCCGTGGTGCAACGCGTCGAAAGACATAATACTTTGCATAGTTTGTTAATAAACCTTAAGAGGGCCAGACAATGGAGGGAAAGGGCCACTCGCCACCCGGTTCTGGCTACCAGCCCGAGCGCTGTCGTTTATGGTGTTTCTCTTGCTGTTCTATACAAAGCTGCCGGACGGTATCGAGCGCTGACTTTTCTTTTGGTTTTCTTTGTCTACTTTTGGTTCGTTTCGACCTGTGTTTCCCGTACGTCGGCCATGTGTTCTAGGACACGTTACATGTTACACGTTGCTGCCCAGCACGGTATGTACGGCCTTGCGGTATGTATAATGGGGCAACTGGTTTACTACTGTGGGCTGTACTTTACATAGGCTGGTCAGCGACAGGTGAGATCGACACGTCTTGGAAAGAAACGGGCAATGTGGTCAACCAACCAACCACTCCGTGCCCTCCAGGCTGCTATAGATCCACTTGGCTCCAGCTGAATGGCTTGTTGGCCCATATAGGCGGTTGACTTGCCGCTGGCATGGACTGTGCTGGCGGGTCCCTTTTGTCGAAGCTGATAGCTTTTATTGGGCCAACAAAGAAAAAAGGGGTTAAAAATGAGATAGGCTTTTGGGACCTCAGAGGTCTCTCTCCATGTAGCAACGTGACCATCCAGCGTGACAAACGGTACATCATCTTCCACGTAAACGGCCGCATTAACCGCGCCAAAAGGAACGGTGTTTAGCAGCTTTAAAAGCTCCGATATAAATTTCCGCGCATGAATTAATAAGTGACTTTCCACGAGAAAAGTACAACATTTGGAAATCTCAACCACTCGGCTGAATGCGAAAGTGACAATGAATCAATGAAACGGCGGAGCGTCTGATGCGGAGCACACCGCCGGCTGATTAACACAGGCGGCTGGAACCTAAACCGCCCCAAAGGGCTTGCAATTAGATTAATCTCTTCCCAACACCACTTCGCTTCTACAGTCTGTAACCCTTTCGGTACCAGAGAGGAATTAACACATTTTGATTCAGGTCGGTTTTAGGCTGATTTACCCAGAGGTGCAGGGGGGGAGCCTGATGATTTGATCTGGTGGTCTGCCCTCGGTTTTGCCTGGATCAGTGTAGGCAGCTGTCCCTCTTTCCACCCCTAATGCCCCTCTTTTCTAGGACCTTTGGAATGTTTGCTGGGTATGAGGGGATCGCAGGGTTCTACAGCCCTAAAACCCCGATAATGTGTATAGAAACAGCAGGAAATATGAAATCATAAAGTATATTTTTCTTTTAAATACCATATTTTGTTACTCAAAGAGTAATCACTAACCCCCATAAAAAGCCCCGTCCCATTTGCTGTGTCGCACCATTTAAAGCGATGTGGCCAACCAGCCGCTAGACCTTTTAACCGGTATCCCTCTAGGACCAGATTATCATAATACTGCCTCCCCCTTGAGGGTGTGGCTTCATGAGTGGGTGGGGCTAACCACTCAATAGACAGGGTTAGAGTATAACGAGTGGGGGGAACTAGCTGTGACAAGGGCAGGGCGTGATCCAGTGGGAGGGGCTAATCAACGCTCTCCTGCCCCGGAGAAAGAGGACGGGGACCCGGAGACCTGGAGGAGCAATGCATCAGCTGGAGACTCTGGGTGAAACCAGCAGAGTTCTCGGGTATGACAGACCCATTTAAAGTGTCACAAGGAGGACAGCTGGGACCGGCAAAATACCAGGACATTTGGGAGGTATGCTGCTTAACACCATGGGATTTCACCGGTGGATCTCCCCCCGAAAAAAAAAAAAAATGGCCATTGAATAAATTCACCAAAGTAAACGATCTCATTTATGCCAACAAATAAAGATGGCTTCTAGTTATTTCAGAAAAGAAATGTACAGCTACGAGCGCGGGGTTCCAGCGCCTTGGCGGGGTACGGTCCGGCGGAGAGCTTGCCGAACTCATTTATACCGAACTGCTGCAAGCTCTCCGCCGGACCGTACGCCTCCGAGTCGCTGGAACTCTGCGCTCGTAGCCGCCGCGGCTAGTTAAGAAAACGTCTCTGCGCATTTTTTTTTCTGAAATAACTAGAACCCATCTTTATTTGTTGGTATAAATGAGATCGTTTAGCATAATGAGTTCCCAGCTTAATTAGCAGTAATTATCCCAACATGGGAGTAATATCAGGGCAGGATGTGCGGCGTCCTATATTTAGATAGATCTCTAATTGTCGTTACAGTTTGGTAATTACGCCATGTTTACAAGCCTCGGCTTCAGCGAGCGTTTGTTTCACGTCTGATTAAACAGGGGCCCGGCAGCCTGGAGCAGGGCGTGATTTGTAACCTAAGAGCCGTGATTACTTCCAGATCCTCCAGGAGAGCGCATGCACGCAGCGGACGGCTCGGCGGTGCAGGCAGCGATCGTTCCGAGCCGGCGGAGGCAGCTCTCGCAGCACCTCGAGTCATTACCCAAACCGATCGGCGGCCCCGGGCTTGGTGTCGATCCGCTTCACGCTGAGCTTTAAGCACAACACTAACACGCCATCGCAATTAGCACCCTATTAAGGCACGGCGCGGCGCGGCCGTAAACCACATGATAAGTTACCGGCGATAAGACGGCGGCACAAGAGAAGAGACCGGCTCGTGTTATTTTTATTTCATAAATCATACCCTGTACGGCATTAACAGGTTATGGGGTCAATAAAGTTACCAAATGTATAAGGTCTGTGTTATTAGGGAGCGTTCACTTATTGACAGTCAAATTAAAGGCATTAAAAAAAATCTGTGTGTGTGTGTGTATATATATATATATATATATATATACACACACATATAGATACACATATATATATACATACAAACATATACTCACACTTCATGGGTTTGGGGTCACGTAGCTGTTTCAATGGAAAACAAGCCTTTTAAACTTATACTTGGATCAGCGAACACAACGTGCCATAGGAACACAGGAGTGATGGGAGTGATAAAGGGCCATCGGAACACAGGAGTGATGATAAAGGGCCATTGGAACACAGGCATGATGAGTGCGCCATTGGGGACACAGTGAGTGATGAAAGGGGCCATTGGGACACAGGATGATGGAATATAGGCCATTGGGACAACAGGAGTGATGGAGTGGATAAAAGGCCATTTTGGTGACACAGGAAGTGATGGAGAGTGATTAAAGGGCACCATTGGACGGGAAGTGATGGGAGTGATAAAGGGCCTCTGTACGTCTATGAAGAGATTCCATTAAAAATTAGCAGTTTCGAGCTACATTAGTCATTTATAACATTAACCCCGTCTGTGCTGGATTTCTCATCCATTTCATGTTATTTTAATTGACACAATGTGTTTTTATTTTAAAAACAAGGAACTGTGCAAGTGACCCCTAACTTTTGAAGGGTAGTGTCTATTTATATGTGTGTGTATATATATATATATATATATATATATAAAATCTATAAACTACTACAGAAGGTATTAGTAGGAAAAAGCTATGTCTTTTTAATAATTCTGCATTCTCTTTTGTTGTTAAATTAGATGTAATGTAAGGATGATTTACTTTAATGAGAGTATAAGTGGAACAGCCTCCCGGCAGAAGTGGTAGAGACTAAATCCAGTGAGGCAATTCAAACATGCATGGGATAGACATCCGGCTCCTGAATGAAGACGAGACCAACGACTGATGAAGGTCCGAGTCTTTACAGCAGAAAAACAGGCAGACTAGACGGGGGCCGATCTGCCGAGAGAGTCTATGTTTCTGTCATACAATCCAATGCACGGCCGGCATTCTAGGTCCATACGAAGCCTATAGAATGACCACGTCTGTAGTTTATTTCACCTTTCTACCTTTAGCAAACTACTAAATCTTTCTTAGAGGCCATTTTCATGACAAGTCCACTTTTTAAATTCCTTGGACCGGAAAAATGATTTCCGAATACACTTTCGCTCCTAATAATAAATGCCAACTCCTTGGCACGGCTGCAGGGAGATTACACAGGAAAAAATAAGGAATTAAAATGTGTGGGGGGGGGTTGCCATCTCGGAAAGCGTCGCCGGTAATATTATTATTATTAATAATAATAGTTCTTGTATAAAAGAATGTCCGGTGTCTTCCCGGGAGACCAGCAGGGCTGCGCTCAGAAGGAGCGGGTAACGGCATTAATACTGTGATCTAGTACATCATGTTATGGTTGTCACCTCCAGGGGTCCAACTATTACAAGGATAACCAAGGAAGAAAAAGCATGTTATTTTTCTCTTTAAGTGCACTACAGTGTAATTTCACAGCATCTCCTGAGGATCGGCTTGATAAATGGGTAGAAGGAAGACGTGCGCTGATGCCTTCCGCGAAGGGGAGCTCCCGAAATGTGTCTTCTCCTTCACAACTGGTGCTTCTGGTCATTCCGTAATGACCGCCGTCCACCAACGAGGAGCTGCGCTTGGTTCAGGGATGGACCCTTAATGTCTAGGGACAGAGCCCGTTCAGACAGGCTTTGGTCAAGTGAGTTCATGTTTGAAGTGGTTCATGTTTAAACTTGTGTAGCAGCGGATAACAAGACACTGGGAGCTACATATATATAGCTCCAGGCAAACTTCAACTTATAGCTGCACGCACTACCAAATTTGCCAGTGGAGTCCCGATTATTGGATTCTGTGCATATGGGAAAAGCGTCAGCAACGGGACACGCCGTGCGCACAATGGTATCCTGATGTGGAACATCTTAAAGTCCTTAAGTCCTGTTTCCTCACTCACCTATAGTTTTTGATGTGGGATATGCTCCATCTCTACCCATATCTTCCTGGTTCTTGTCCATTGATGGTCTACAAAGCCTTCTATTTCCGTGTACAGGGACACATACATTCTAAATCTGGTGCCTAGTTTGTTCCTCTCGCATTTGTTACTGGTCCAAAGATGGCGGCCAGTTGGCATTGGGATAGTCCGCCAACTTCTGTAAAGGAAATTATACCTCTCTTTGTACTATTTAATGAAGTGAAAGAGTTAAAAGGCACAGCAGGGACAGATCTATAGTTATACAAGTTAAATAAATCCGGCCCCCAAAGTAAATTTGTTCCCCGGAGTACTCATTCTCTAACCACTGGCGTAGACGTCCTTCTGCATTGTGGAAAAACGTTGGTCCTCCTCCTCCTCCAGCAGACAAGCGCATCCCTCCAGAATGGGGACTTTCTAGTTGACTCGGGTCCAGAACAACGAGCTTTCCGCGTCTTCCCAGCATTTGCCAAGGACCTTGGAAGGAAAAATAAAGTCCTCCGTTGACCCAGTCAGAAGGCCTTGACATATCTTTGTTTATCTGTGACGGACTCGTTAGGAATCTCCACGCAGCAAACGATGACTAATAGAAAAGAATCGTATTCCTCAATCGAGCAGGAATTTGGCCTTCATCCCTTCTGAAAGTGATGTAATGGGTCTATTATTAACGCATCGAGTAATTAATGCGCTAAGTAATCTGGAAGCGCAGAAAGCCCAGTCTTCGTTTTTTTATGCGTCTTTCTCGTTTTGAGGATTTTGACTTACTTTTTTGAGACCTCTGTGAATTATCAAGTGCCTCTTTGGCAACGTGTGAAAGAGGCTGAATAGAAAGCTAAAAAACAGCTACTCAAAACTACCTTGCTTCATTGCTGTTTATTATATCATTGTATACTGTGCGTGCGCACATTGGGTGGTACTTAGGCGTTCGTTTGGGGTGGGATTAAGGACCATTTTTGTATTCGGAGGTAAATGCGTTATGAGGAGCTTTTGGTTTCCCTTTGGCAAAGTGTGTACTAGATTGTAAGGGTCATTATATCCGGATACTGGTGCGTTGGTCTAAAGACGACACAGTCCACACAGTGGCCAACAAGGCCACCTCATTGTGGCCCAACGCCAACCATCGGTGTTGGTGGCACCCCAGTTGGTGGCAGCCTCCATAAAAGGGTCCATATTCCCCCTCTATCTGCATGCACGGTGCCGGCCACGGGAAGCTCAACTGTCCCAACAAATTAGTGAATGTTAGTAGTAATAATAATAATAATAATGTCAGTATATAATAGTAGCTAGATCTGAATCTCAGATGGAAGTATTCTGTTGCCATAGTTTAGATTCCATTTCACGTATTGAGAAAGCCTATACCTTTGTACAGTATGTCTGGTGTAGTGGCTGCTCACAGGTGTTGTATATATTAGTAGTATAGGGGTACTCGGTGTAGGAGTGGGCTACACTCAGTATATATAGATCTTTAAAGCAGGATCCTTACACATCCATGCCCAAAACGCAGGTTGGGTGGGTTTTCAGCCCCGTTTGGAAGTTCATACAGCAACCACGGAATGTCAGATATCACAGATTGTATTAATTGGTACAAAAAATGCTGAAATTTCATTAGGTGTTAGGAAAGTGCTGTTTATGTCATGAATTTATCAAACACTCGAAGACACTTCAATATTGTGCTTCTTCAGAGTAATGAGTTTGGCTCGTGATAGCAATTTTACACCCAGTGGGGAGCATCCATCTGATTAGCGGATTCCTTTCCTAATCGTCTTTCGGTAAAGTCCTCCTCTTTAAACACGAAGGCAGTGACTGACGGGTCTGTTTACACAGTGCAATATCTGCATGAATTTACCATTAAATTGCTTGTCCAATCTGACTGTTTCTAAGGCAACCGTCTGGTCATCAACCTTATTAACAGATTATGCTAGAGCAGCAAATCTGTGCGTTTTCAGGGAGGAAACTCTCGGTCTAAGAATGGCTGTCTCGACAACACCTTGAACTCTGCTTACACACGCTTCAATGGGCAGAATGTGGCCGGTGTTGGTACCAACAACTCCACAGGGCCATGTCAGGGTTGGTAGCAGTAGCTCCAAGGTGTCATGGTCAGGGTTGGTAGCAACAACTCCAGGGGGTCATGTCAGGGTTGGTAGCAGTGATGGTCAGGTTTAGTACAGAAAGCTCAAGGAGACCATGGCTAGGATCAGTACATGAAGCTCTGTTGAATCGTGGTTAGGGTCGGTACACGAAGCTCTGTTGGATCGTGGTTAGGGTCGGT